>DWHP01002907.1:0-13929 GCA_018247895.1 Parnassius honrathi
TATATATATATATATTATAAATATATAATCTATAAACTAAGAATGATACTTGATATTTGTATGCCCATGAGGCTGATCACAGACTGAACTTTATTTCTAGTTAATTAAGACCTTTTTGTAACCTGTGAATTACAAATAAACTATTTGATTTGATTTGAAAAAAAAATAACTGTGCTGCTATTTTACTCTAGTATATTAGTGAGTGTAATTAGTGTGTGGCGGCCTAACAATAGCCAGAGCTAATAGAATGGCAAAAAAAGTGTAAAAGAATTTTGTTACTTTATCGTGTCACCAGCCCTCTGCAATAATCGTGTTAGCCGAATTTATTTAGGTCTCTATTGTTTAGTCCGGCTCAAGTAGTTTGAAGTGTTTGAGTGTTTTTGTATAATTCGTCTTAATCTAGCAACACTGAACACATTGCCAGTGAAATAAATGTAATGAAGGACAAATAAAACAACAAGGACACAAAATTGAATGACGTAATGTAAAGCTATAATGTGGAAATTATTTTATTCTTCGAACAAATATAGCTACAGGTTCTTTAAGGGTGACAAACGTAGCCCATAGACATCCATATTTATGCTCGATTAAGAATAAAAACACTTGTACTACAACTTGGCTGAAGAAAGGAGTAAGAGATTGATGCTTCTATAGACAAACTTCTGTGACTGGAAATTGTCGGTTCGCGGTAACTGCTGCAGTGAGGTTCTGTGAGTATTTTTCCGACCTTGTGGTTTAAAGTTCATGTATTACTTTCATCTTTTTCAATATGCTTGTGGAACGACACACAGAAGTGGCGATAAAATATGATGATCATGATTCGTGATTTATGTGTACCTTGAACAAGGTATGGTGCGATAAGACAGTCATATCCTTGTTAGATAATATACTTAAATAAAATAAAAAAATAAAAAAAACTTTCATCTTAGTTATAGAATACAAATGCTGGCCTATTTCATCGTTAAATAATAAAGAATAATAATATCGTTTTCTTTGTTAATATGTAAAAAGATTTCAGAATTTCAGACGCTTCGCAATCTTTAGTGAAAAAAAAACAATACTACGAAATTCGTCGTGTAACATCTTAATGAGCTTGATGTATTATGAAGACGTTTTGTCCAGGTATATTATACACGAATAAATGGCTAGGTCACGTGTAGTGGCGTCTTAGGAGAATCTTTTACTTTATATTATTATCTCGTGTTAATATAGTGGTTAGAGGCGACCGTTGGAAATAAAATAAGAGATAGTATACGTGGTAGAGCCACGCTTCAGCTATATTATGGTTGTACCACGAATGGGTCGGTTCGGCCGTGGAAGGACCACGCTCTCACAGAATATCTGCGTAAAATAGCAACTTAGTACTGCTGTGTTTCGTATGGTGAGTGTGGAGATCTGAAGACCCTTTTTACTGGAATGGAAGCATTCCATCTTAATCCTCAGGAGTGACAACGTATCCGCGTTTTGATTCTTAATCCAGGATAAATGTAGATGTTTATAGGCCACAGCATCCACTTACCATCAGGTGGACTGTGTGCTCGTTTGTCACCCTTATTCAATTAAAAATACCGGTATCAGCATTTTCGTGATAATAAATCATAATAATAAAAAACTGCGGTTGCTAACCTGAAAGAAAGCGTGAATACTATGGCAAGTCTTCACCCCATGAGATAATCTATGAGGGAGGTCTATGTTCCGCAATTGACATTTGATAGTTTGTAATAAACGATAAATAAAAATGGTTGAACGTTTTGCTTAGGTGCCGCTGGGCCGTGAGTTCGTATCTCGCACAGAACAATTGTTTGTATGCCTTATAATTAGATATTCCGGGTACAGATGTTGCTTTACGTGCAATTTATTCATCTATAATGCCTCTAAGATACATCAGAAAATCCTTGTATGTGAGTAACATTAAAAAATCATTTAAAGAAATCAAAGGTTTAAATTAGTATTCCATTTTTAAGGCAAAAAACTGTTTCAGCTATTAGCAATATTGTTCTTACGATAGATAATAATTAAAAATCGTTAAAGTGTCGAGGGAGTGTGAAAAGTAAACAACGGTTTAAAGTTAAAAGGCCCTTCATTGCCACAGTGCATTTGACTAAAAGCCTCGCCGGAGACTCGTTGACGCTCTAAAATATTCAGACCACATTAGAATTCTGAAAACGCTGGGCCTGCCGCTAAATTTACAATAGCACGTAGTATCCTTCTAAGATGTTAATATCGCGCTTTATAATTTTAAAATTTTAAGTTAATTTGCTGAGACGTGCGTATTAAATTGAAATGATGTGTCTTACCTAGTTTGAAAAGCACTTTTGTTATATGATAAGGGTGACAAACGAGTACACAGCCCACCTGATCACATCTATCCTCAAAATGCAGATGTGTTGTCACCCGTGAGCACTCAGATGGAATGCCTCGTTTCTAGTAAAAAGGGGCTCCGGTTTTGTGTATTCACCATTCGAAACAGCAGCATTAAGCTGCTACTTTACGCTGGTACTCTGTGAGAGCCTGGTTCTACCCCGGCCGAGCCGACCCAGTCGTGATGTTACTAAAGTAGCTGCACCATGACTCTACCACGTATAAAACGTTCTGCCCTCAGTCATTTTTATTGTAAGTGCTTAAAAGTGTAAAAGCTTAGTTTTATATATATTATTATATGTATTTATAAAATCAAGGACCTGTCATACACCTACGGTAGTTTTTCGTTGGAAATTGTGAGGGCAAAACGGGTTTCAAGGTCCAAATTGAATAGATCTTATAAGTCGATACTAGTACTAATGAATGAAATAAAATATTTTGTATGTCTAATTTATTTTAATATGGCTGCCGTAGGCGACCGCATCACCCTCATTACTGCTTCTGTCTTTTTTTAAATAGTTTTATGAAAAATCTGCAGTTGGCTCTTTTTAAATTACTGTTTTAACCATCGGGTTTGTTATTAATATCAACGCATTCTATTTAGTATGTAATTTTATAGGGTATCTCTTCTCTATAAACTCAAATAAACCGTGCAAGCATGTCTATTTAGCGGCATATATAGGTGAACGAGGTAAAATTTTTTTTTAAACGTATATTCAAAGTTTTTGCGATCTTTTGACAAAGAGTTTACTTTTAAACGCAAACGATACTTTTCTAAAGGGAAACGAAATGTTTCTAATTTTGAAATAGTTACAATTACTTGGAAACAATATAATTCCTTACAAATTTCTTCAAAAATTCTCCAGTAAACTTTCGTTCGTTCTGACCGCCTTAATCTACAAAATATTTTTAATAGATTTATTCAACTTTTATTGGTTTATGTGCAAACTCACCTGCATAAGTACTTATGCAGGAATTCTCTTTAATGGTAGATTATTACTCACAATATTTTTCTTCACAACCGAGCTGGTTATTAATAGAACATTTTTTTTATTACTGTAATATGAAGCCGTGGTAGAGATCGGGCGCTCGCCTCAGATTATCAGATTCGTAGTAAGCCCGTAGACTACATTAATTTCAAATGACGTTGAATCTATGCTCAACTTTTTTTATAGAATAATGGTGGCAAATGAGTACACAGTCCATCTAATAAGTAAGATAAGTGGCTGCTGTGGACATAGATGTATAAGAAATTAAAAAAAATATCGAAGACACTCCCTGCCCTTAAACCCTATTACAAGGAGCCTTGTGCACAGGATTCCTTGAGGGGAAATTTGTGCACGGGAGTAGAACAAATATAGTCCGTAAATAACAACATGGTTTAAGATTAGGTGCGGTTAGGTAAGGTAGGTGAGGGTGGTAGTCTTATAGGGTATACCGATGGGTCAAAAATGGGTCTCGACATAGGCTTTGGTGTTTATGGGGAACGCCTCAAAATTAAACTTAGTAGATTCACCACTATCTTCAAGGCAGAAATTCCTGTCATACTTCAATGTGTGGAAATCAATTTGCAAAAACACTACCTCCACCATATTATCTATATCAACTCTAATAGTCAAGCAGCACTCGAAGCTCAACTCGAAGCTAGTTAGGGCTGCATGAACCATCTAAATGCCCTAGGATGTAACAACAGGGTCGTTTTAAGATATGTTCTAGATCACGGAGGTATTGTAGGCAATGAAATTACTTGTAGGCAAGTTCATTGCCTACGCTCAAAGAGTTACACAATGTGGACCCAAGCCATTTTGTGGATCTCAAAAAGCCCACCCCGATTGTCATTTGAAACTTTTTATCACAATAAATCACTTAAGATCTGGTCGAATACACCATATAACATTTTATAACCTTATTCTGGGCCTATGATCGTAAATTCGCTTCAGAAACCCTGGGATAAGGTAAGAAAAAACTACGTATTCCGGCAAGAGCCCTGTCTGGACACTGTTGTCTTAAAAAGCAAATTTCCATCCTGGGACTAAGCAACGCAAGGATGTGCTGGTTCTGTTCCTTAACAAAAAAAACGCCTCTGCAAATCCTAACTGATTGTGGACCCTTGATGCGCAAAAGAGGGAACGTCCTGATTTTTTTTCCAAATGCCAGCCATTCCTACACGTGAGCAGCTTGTTAATTAACAAAAAACGCTCTGTCGACAAACAATTGTTATATAAATACTCACACCCGTCACCGAGAGGGGTAAGCAGAGACTACGAACTTCCATTTAGCACGATCATGGTACACACCCACACGCCGGTGAAAGATACTTAGGCGCTACTTTGCGGAAATTAACCATAGGAGTATTCAAGATGCAAAAATTTCTTAACTGAGATTCGTGTGGAAAAACTTGGTATGTATTACCTAATTTTAAACTAAACCCATTACAACGATGACTCAAATCACTATGATCAACATCAACTAATACTATTACAAGTGTTTCGCCAGGAGATCGTAGGTGCTCTCCAAACTAGGAAATACAATACATTTTCTGCACGCGGATCTCATCTAGTTAGTTTTCACGTATTGAATGTAATTATGTTACAGCCAGCAAACTGTCGACGAAGCGTCATTCGTTAATTAATAGGCTGTACACGTATAGAAAAATCTGGCATTTGGATTATAAATCGCGACAAACAGGGCTGTCACTGTTTAATATTAAATCAAACTCTTTATTTGGTTAAAACTTTTATGTAATAATGTAAATGTAATCGTTGCTATGACTACAGAAATAGCATAAGAAATTGCGGTTGCCAACCTGCTCGCCAAGCGTGGCAACTATGGCAAATAAGGGATATTTGAAGATATATTATATCCCCCTTCATCTTCCTATGAGCAATGACACAACTAAATGGCCCCCAGTTCCCGGTGGCCTAGTTATTCTTGGCTACGGTGGTAGCCATGGTAACGGTGGGCCTGCGGGGTGCTAAGAATCTCCGGTGGAGGTTTGGTTGCCGCGACAGGACCTGGCAAAATTTAATGCACGCACTCTGAAGGCTGACGAGAAGATTCTGGAGCTGGAAGAAGAGATGGAAAAGTGACACTGGGATATTATAGAATTATCTGAGGTCCGGAGAGAGGGTAGGAAAGGGTAATCTTCGAATCCGTCAACTTGTTCTATCACCGGGAGGGCGACCATCTATCCTAAGGAGATGTCGGATTTACCGTCCACAATTCACTCGTTAACAACGTCGTAAACATTGGGAGTGTGTCGACGAGGGTTGCATGCCTTAAACTCAGAATCACCACGGTATTCGTTGAGGGTCATTCAAGTTTACGCACCGTCATCGGCACATCTCTATGAGGAGGTCGAGGAAATGTTTGAAAGCCATTCATTCGTCCAAAAACCGATATACGGTGTTAATGGGAGACGTCGACGTGAAGGTAGGAAAATTTGGAATAGGTCAAGGAATGCAAGGTGTCAGCAGCTGGCCGATTTCATGAAAAAAGAAGGACACTTTATGATGAACTCTTTCTTCTACACGTGGTCCCACAAGAAGTAGTTGAGCCCTGACGGTTTCGCAATAAATGAGATTGACTTCATTATAACGACTAGACCGCACCTATTTAGTGAAGTCTCAGTGATCTCTAGGGTGAATACTGGCAGCGATCACCGATGGTTAGAGGCACACTTACTCTAAATGTTAAGTTGGAGAGGTCTCGCCTAATGAAGGCAATACTCCGTCAATCTCGTGCTCTAGTCCAAAGTTCCGAAAATTATCAGCTGGAGTTACAAAACCATTTTCAGTGCCTAGAGCACAGCAATACAATAGACGATATAAATGACAAGCTCATGAAAAGTGATTATGCGGTCGGAGCTAAGTTTTGTAAGACCGGTTGCAGTTGAATACAAACACTCTCCGATCATACTCTTAATCTCATTAGACGGGAAATGAAGCTGCAGCCTGCAGCAGATTTGACAACTTCAATACAGCTCGTATTGAAAACGATTGAGCTGAACCCGAGTTTCCAAAATTTTTGCCAGAGATTTGTCTGCCAGAAAGAGCAAACTGTCGAAGTAGAAGACCGAGTGTGGCAGCATCGTTTCCGGAACACTTAGGATTGGGATTTTCAGTGAGATTAAAAGGTTCTATGGACGGCTGTTCACGTCATCGTCGGAGTCACACGCAAGTGCGAATAACGATCCAAGAGCAAGTCTTATTCGACACTATCCCCATGATATCACGGTCGTCGGTCTAAGCGAGGACTTAAAAACGGCAAAGCCTCAAGCGATGTTGAAATTACAACGATGCTTCTGAAAGCGGGTTGAAAACCGGTCCTTGAAGTTCTTCAGAAGCTCCTAATTACGGTCGTCTATGGTGGGACTACATTGCTATGTGCTTGAGTTATATAGATATATAATAAGTGAACAATGTAGAAGCAGTACAGTGTAGTGGTGGTGTAAGAATATACACTACCCCCATCACCCCTTTGGTGTCGAAAGAGACGACAGAGGAAAATAAATCAGGAGATGGGCGACAGTGTCCTCCTAATAACGATTAAAAATAAATTAAACTGCGATTGCCAGCCCGCTTGCCAAGCGTGTCAACTATGGCAAATATCCCCCCTATGAGGCAAACTATGGGGAAGGCCTACGTCTAGCAATGGTCTTTAATAAGATGTAACGGTAACGGAAGAAATAACAAAGTGTAATAAGTGAATAATGTGAAGCCTATAAACATATCTATTTACTTCTTTGGAAAAAGTAACTTTTTTGAAAAATTAAAAGGAAATCCACATTTCTTAGTTTTAATCACTTTGAATTGCTTTACTTTAATTGCAGCAAGTATTATTGAAATTGTATTTTAAATTACTAGTACTTCTTGAGAAATTAATTTGGTAGAATGTCAATAAAAAGAAACAATACATTTGAAAAATATCCATGTTATGACGTCTACGTGGTTCACCTACTACGCCCTATTTTTTTCTTGTATCGAAATCCACCCGCCTTATTATTATATATGCCTTATGACAGGCAACAGCTATTAAAAAAACAATGTAACTGCTCTGGCACCATCCCACTTTCTACCTACGCAGGATATGCTTAACCCCGTTTAAGATAATTAATGGGATCATGCTTTATTTTGCGGCAATCCATGTCAAAATTTGTTTAAAACAAAAGTTATAAAGATGTCAAAATTTGTTTGCTAAAATCCACATAATAAAATAAAATTATGTGCCTTACCTAGTTTGAAGGGCACTTCCTTCCTTCCCTTTTTTATAGGAAAAGGGTGACAAGCGAGCATACAGTTCATCTGACGGTAAGTGGTTGCTATAGCCCATAGACATCTACATCTATCCTCGTTTGCGAATAAAAATGTAGATGCGTTGTCGGCCTTGAGGTCTGAGATGGAATACCTCGTTCCAGTAAAAATAGTCTCCGGTTCTTTACACTCACCATACTAAACACAGCAACATTAAGCTGCTATTTTACGCTGGTATTCTGTGAGAGCGTTATAACCTACCCCGGTCGAGCCGACTCAATCGTGGTACAATAATAAAGCTGCAGCATGGCTCTACCACCAATCCCAACACCACTCTACTAGGAACGACACACCACCATCAATAACTCGGCACGCGTTTCGTCTCTACACGAGGCATCCTCAGGTGAAGTAGACTCTGTAGTGGCTGCATTGGTTTGTCACTTAAGTTAAAAAAGTAACTTTTAATTATACAATTATTAATACTTTGTAATAGAATAAGGGTAACGAATCGATACACAGTCTACCGGGTAAGTGGATACTGTAGCATGTCAATCTATCCTCGATTAAGAATAAAAATGCAAATGTGTTGTTACTCCCAAGTAGTTAGATGTAATTTCTCGTTTCCAGTAAAGGGGAGACCATTTTACCGGAAACGAGGATCTCTACTCCCACCATACACTGCAGTGCTATATCTGCTACTTCACGCTGGTATTCTGTGAGAGCGTGGTCCTTCCCCGGTTGAACACACTCGTTCGTGCTACAAGCATAACATAGCTGCAGCATAGCTCTACCGTGTTCAAAACTTTGTTATCGTTGTAAATTGTTTTAATTTTTTTTCTCACATTCTCAAAATATGTAAGTTCATATTTTTAACTAAAATCTCTTTATTTAATTACGTATCTTTATATATAGAGGTATATAGGGAAGTATGTAGGAGGTGAGAGAAGTGTGTCAGGATCGTGCCAAATGAAAGTCTATAGTTTCTGCCTACCCCTCTGGGTGACCGGAGTGGGTGATATATATAATATAGCAGAAATATAGACTTCTATTTGGTATGATCCTGGCACACTTCTCTCACCCCCTCTACATCGATATATCTACGCATATGCGCTCGTCGGTTAACGGTACTCTTAATTTGGCCCATTTTCAATATATCGCCATATTTGGTCGATAAATTTTCACCTAGGATATCCCTTTCCGACTCTGCCCTTCACTTCTACAACATAAATTTGAATTATAACTCTTTCCTTATTCATTCTTTCTACATGACCAAATCACCGAAGCATTCCTTTCTTAATCCTGGTCACAACATCATCTTGCAAACTCTCATCATCTTCATCACACAATCTGAATCTGAGTGACATTCAGCCCTAACATACTCCTTAACAACCGCCTTTTCATTGCATATATTCTACTCTCGTGCTTCTTCTTCCACACTCATATTTTATTTTTTGACATATTCTGACTTTTCACAATACAGTGTAGAGTCCCATTTACTCTATTCCTGCATTCACTCGTCGTTCCATATCTTTATCGTACCCATCCATGCTCACTCATGCCAAACATACAAACTCATCTACTTGCTTGACTAACTTTCCCTTCTATTCTTATTTCACATATCGTTTTATTTTCTTCTCTTTCAAAAAACATTACTTGCGTTCACTTTCATTCCACTTTCTTTTAATGACCTGTTCATTAATGTAATTCTTCTGTGTGTATGAGACTGAACTTCTCCTAAACGGTTGGGCCTATTTCGGTGTAATTTTGTGTGTGTGTGAAGTTGATTCGAGAATGGTTTAATATTTATTATTCACAATTTGACCCAGTGGTAAGGGCGCTGTTGCCGAGATCCAAAAATCACCCGTGCGAAGCCGGGGAGATCGCTAGTTAGTTATAATACTACACTATGTAAGGCACATAGCCGTTACACATGGATTGGAATCACACTTAACATTTTATAATAAACATGCTGGTCAACAATAAATTTTCCATATTTATGCAACACAAATAAAGTACGCGTGACTCGTAAATACGGAGCGGCTTTATGGCGACACTTTATAAAACTAACTTCATCTTAGCACTTAGAACTTCGAACAAAACAAAATCTTGTTAGGCACAAACTTACGAAAAAAATATTATCGCTTCAAGGTTTCAATTAGCTAACTCCGTGAAATTAAGAAACTTTTCTACAAAAAATAATTGTAATATTTTAAGGAGCTGATAAATATTTCTAAAGGTTATATTAATAAATGTAAAAATCCCGTGTCACGATGTTTTTTCACGCTAATCTTCAATACAGCGCAACCGATTTTAATGAAATTTTGTATAAATTGCACAACCGATTTTAATGAAATTTTGTATAAATACTCGTATGTATATTGCTTGCTCATCTTGAGAAATAGGATAGTTTTTATTCCGATAAGTAAGCCTCAATATATTTTATTGCGAATCAAAAATTTTTCATAGGACAAAGGGTCGTCGAAAAGGGGAATACAACGTCTGCTTGGCCACATAGTATATTATAACTATAACTATAGATGAAGAGCCGTGCAGCAGCGGTCTAAGAGAACCAATCACCCCATATCAGCCCTTAGGTGTCGTAAGAGGCATCAGAGTGAAACTGTAGTGATTGCAGCATCTTTCTGGTGATAAATCGGAATAATAAAAAACTGCGGATGCTAACAAAATTAATTAGTTAAATAAGTTATTTTGCTGCATAGTCGTCTTCAAATACTATCGTCGACGATTGTATCTACCGTCAAAACCTCCTCCCAAAAACGTGACGCAACAACACTTTGAAAAGAAATTTGTTAACACATTTATACGTTCTGGATTGTATACAATGCCTAAATAAATTTTAAAAAAATCACTTTGTTACATTCTAAATGCGACGTATGCGATTGGCTTGGTACAAAATATCAAATTTTTCTTACAAAACTTATATTGTCAAAATCCCTTAACTTTACTTATCTTGAATTATAATTATATCGAAAACCGACCTGATAAAATTCTGATTCCAAAACTTTTGCTTTTAATGTGTCTGTAAACAGTGTTAAAACTGGCATATGTAATGAAGGGATAAAGAAGAGTCAAACAGTCGTGCAATAAATTTTCATACAGACAGATCGTGGAGATCGGATAGAGTTACAACTCACTCGATTGTATATAAGGACAAAGTTTGTAGATTGAGACGGTTCAGTAAATTAGTTAACTGAAGAGGAGTAAATCTTCCTACATCATTGTTCTATTTAATGAAAATCTGTTTTTCTAAATTCTTTTTTTAAAAGTTCAATAAAAATATTCATTTTGGATTGTACTTATTAAAATATTAAATTTATAAGTCTAAATTTCGAAGTATCAAGTTACTAGTAGAACCAGAATAAATGACATAGCCAAACGAATTTGTGACCTAAATTGGCGATGGGTCGGCAATATAACTCGAAAAATTTAAAATCGATGAGGAAGAAATATCATCAAGAGGCTGCCTCATACTTGCAGACGAAGTGTAGGGTATCCCCTCATTAAAGTGACGACCTGAATTGACATGCTTGGAAGTCGATGGATGCAGGTGGCTCAGAGACGAACCTTTTTCCTATAGCATTGGGAGACAAACGAGCACACACTCATCTGAAGGTAAGTGAATGCTGTGGCCCATAGACATCCACATTCATCTTCAACTAAGGATCAGAATATAAATTCGTTACCATCCCTGAGGAATAAGATGGAATAACTCGATTCCAGTAAAAAGGGTCACCTGTTCTCTACTTCACCATACGCTAATATTTCACGTTGGTATTCTGTGGAAGCGTGGTCCTGCCTCGGTCGAGCCGAACCATTTGTGCTACAACTATAAAAAACTGTAGTATCCTTGGGGGAGGCTCCAGCAGTGACTTGTGAAAGGTTGTAATGAGGATTACGATGAATACTAAGTTCCCTGAAACTGCGTAGAGACTACTCCTATTTGGCGGTGTTTCCTGCAAGAATTTCCGAGGTTTTTGTGTTCTTTTAATTGTTTCGCCTTTAGGAGAAATCCAGGTGGTGTTTGGTCCATACAAACGAATTTCTCTGTTTTTCGTTCACTATGACACCAAAGCAAATATTTTTAAGGTGCCATGTTCCTGTTACAATATATATTAATCATTTTGAAACCTCCTCCTTTGGGATCTCCTAAAATTAAAAAAATACCCCATCATACAACCAATAATAGACACCCAGCAAACAAATTTAACGAATAAAAACATAAAATAATAACAGGTCGTAGATATAATCCATTCTCTTGATATCTGTTCTTCACATTTCTTGCAGCCAAGATATCCTCATACTCAAGCAAAATTAGTGATATCGCAATAATTTTAATAATGAAAATATTAAATGTCAAATTTCCCGCCCAATGTCAGCTGTGACGTTTTTTGATATTCAAGCACCGTAAGCAAAATGGACGCCTAGTTTGTGAATAACGTAAAACGTGTCACGATGCTAAGCAGGTTTTTCATCTGTAGAGAGGACCAAAAGGGTTATAAGAAAAAATGTAGCATATTTTTAGCATACATTTTATTATGTTATTACATTTTCTTATGTTACTGGCTGTAAAGAGGGTTTTAGTGAATTAAAAAATGTTATTCAGAATTTGTATAGCCATTAAAAGTTTAAAAAAAATATTTTGTCCCTTATCGAACCTGTGTCGTGAATTGGCGTTGCATTGGGTACACGCTTATTAAACTACATACATAAAGACTTTTTTTGGAGCCGTACTGATTTCTTATATTAACGCCATTGACCTTTACATACGATAGAGGTCAGTGATTAACGCGAATACTACACATTTAAATAAAATTAGTTTTTACGAATTTTTCGCGTATGTTAACTTTTTCATTTCCCAACGTTTCGAGCACTTTATCTATGGTCCCGGGTACTAAGGTGTTCGACGTTAATATACACGACAAAATCCGTAAAAACTAGTTTTACTAAAAATTTTGCACCCATTTTGTTTTCATTTGATCGGAAATCTAAAAAATTAAAAGAAAAATTACTAACATTTCTTAGTAGCTTTCATATTACACCCATTTGCTCCCTACTCTACGAAGAACCTTTCTGAATTAAAACTATCCTGTAGCAAAATAAACATTATGCATTAAGAGCTAAGACTCCTACTCTGCCTGAGAGTCAGTCCAGGTAGGTACCAGCCTTGGCACCACTGAGGTCCTGGGTTCACCAATCGGGCCGTTATATAATACATATATTGTATTTTCTGTCAAGAAACTCTCAGTAGCGGCCTGGTCAGGATGTTGGCGGTTTTTCACCCACGTACCTAGGAAAGCCGTGGAGCCTAGAAGAGCCCTGGTATCTCAGATGGTTAAAGCTCGCTGTAAATAGAACTTTTACCTAGGAAAGCATGTTAAGCCATCGGTCCTGCACCTGATTTGCCTCTGAACGTGTCGGGCTACCACTTAGTATTATGAGGGTGAGGATATAGAGAGAGCACCTGTGCTTAAGTATATAATACATATATTGGATTTTCTCGTACACTATAATCCTGTCCTGTGCTAGATAGCTATCTCGAGGCTGGTCACTGTGACCAAAATTCGGTCTGCAGGGTGATAAAAAGGATAAAAAAATCCAACTTTGACCTAGAGATCAATCAATGACGCCCTCGGCTGCGCAGCTTTTAACATATACTACACAACGTCTCGTCCGGAATTCTTTAAAATACTAAAACGAAAGTTTACAATTAGCGGGTGAGTCGTAGTTCTTTACCGCTGGCAGTGTGGAGAAGCCAGCTAGTATCGTATGTGTCAGTAATTTTACATAGACACCGTGAGGCTGCTCTTTAGCAACGTAGTCTTCGCTACGCTCTTTAGCTACGTAGTATTTACTACGCCATCTTCGCTACGCATTTTAGCTACGTAGTATTTGTTACGACATCTTCGCTACGCATTTTTCGCTATACAGGTTTTGCTACGCTGTCTTTGCTACGCCGTCTTCGCTATGCAGTCTCCGCTAGTCGCTTCGACATTGTAACCATACAAATAAGAAACGTAAAACTATAAATCGTTGTTAACAGTATGCTAATGGACAGAAAAATGTGGAATAAAAATCTTATTTCAATGATTTTTACTAAGTTACAGCCTATATGGGTGATTTTTAAAAAAATAGGGTGTAACAGGTGAACGAAATAGGCTATGGCACTGATATTTTACAATTTTCATTTTTGTTTTACATTAACATAATATTATGAAATTGATTTATCAATAAATAATACTAATTCGAAACAAACTTTTAATACTTGAAAACAAACTTTTGCTACTTTGGTACTAAA
>DWHP01002908.1:0-13927 GCA_018247895.1 Parnassius honrathi
GGTTCGAGTTGCAGCAAATAGACGTCGCGCTCATTCAATGCGTGTTGCTGACTTCACACGTCTTCGCGGTCTTCGATATATTCATGTTTCATTACCCTCTGTCGCCTGATACGATACCCGCGCTATGACGTCGGGCGGTGGACACCCTAATTCCGCCGCCACGCCTTTTCTTTTAATCAACCCAAGTAGCAGTGGGATTGTGTAACTCGGGTGGGAATTGTTAACATTAAAAAAAATTGAATATGGGTGGCAAACGAGCACACAATCCACCTGATGGTAAGTAGATTATATAACGCATAGAAATCTACATCTATAATCAATTAAAAATTAAAATGCAGATGCGTTGTCACCCCTGAGGACTAAAATGGCTCTACACTCACTATACGAAACACAACGGAATTAAGCTACTATTTTACGCTGTTAATCTGTGAGAGCGTGGTCTTTTCCCGGTCGAGTCGACCGATTTATGCTACAACTATACTACTAATATAACTGCAGCATCACTCTACCACCTTTGTCACCCTTATTCTATAGAACCACTATGGTTACAATACACGTTGGTTTTCGTGCACTGTCGCTACCATTTCCATGTTATTCTTTATTTATATAAGGTTGGTGTTCGTGTTTCATTCTATTAAGGATCATCTAAATAGATTTCAATATCGCTGTATATGTTAAGACACGACCTAATATATATATATTTTTACAACGTTTTCGTTGACGTCCGTATAAGCTTCCAGTTCTCATTATGAGTTTGTTTATAATATAATAAAAAACCATTTAATTTTCCGTAAAAAGTGTACCTTCTTTTATTTACAATGCTTTTGGATTTATATCCTTGTTACTAACGAAAGTTGTTGTGAAAACTGTGACGTGTTATGTCTTAAACATTTTGTGTATTGCTCGATCACGAGGAAGCCAAATATTTCGCTGTAAGTCTGTTTCTATATTCGCCCGTAATCCCACGTGCCCCAAGTTTTTTGACTTTAAGTCATTATTACTAAAGATAGTTGTTGTTAAAACTATGACGTGCTATGTTTTAAATATGTTTTTATACATGGTGGAGCC
This sequence comes from Parnassius honrathi, assembly GCA_018247895.1. Lineage (NCBI taxonomy): Eukaryota > Metazoa > Arthropoda > Insecta > Lepidoptera > Papilionidae > Parnassius > Parnassius honrathi. The sequence continues at coordinate 1,069 of DWHP01002908.1, forward strand.
GCAGCGTGATATTTTATGGTTGTAGCACGAATGGGTCGGTTCGATCGGGGAAGGACCACGCTCTCACAGAATACCAGCATAAAATAACAGCTAAATACATGTTTTTCGTATGGTGAGTATAGAGATCCGGAGATCCTCTTTTACTGGAAACGAGGAATTCCATCTTAGTTCTCAGGGGTGACAACGCATCTGCATTTTGATTATTAATCTATGGGCCACCCGCCGGCACCAATGAAATTGTTAATTACAATTTTAAGAGCTGATTTACCACATGCTCGGTGGTGAAGGAAAACAACGTGAGGAAACCTGTCTGAGAAATAAAGAAAAAAAATATTTCGAAAACATGTGAAGTTTGCCAACACGCATTGGGGCAGCGCGGCGGACACTTACTTGCCCTAAAACTCTCTCAGAAATGAGGGAAGGCCTGTGATCAGCGGTGGGACGTATATAGGCTGTAACTTTTACTTTTTTACTATGGGCCACGGCATCCACTTACCATCAGGTGGACTGTGTTCGTTTGTGGCCATTATTCTATATTTAAAAAAAATAGTTAGTATTTTACTCGACTACGGCGAAGCCAAATATTTCGCTGTAAGTCCGTATCTATATTCGCGTGTAACTTTCTACATAGATTTAGAAGACTAATAAAGGTTAAACGTTCGGCTGCGACATCGCCTGTTACAGGTTCGAATCCAGTGTCTAATTGCAGTTTATATATGTTGACGTGCCTCGTTGATGGTCATAAGGGCGACTGGTGGGTTTGAATCCCGAGTTTGACCGAAAATTATGTTTCTTTGTCGAGAAATTTTCAGGAGCAGGCCGGAGTTGGAAAGTTAGAAGCATTTCACCACCAAGCCTCGGAGAGAACGTAAAGTCTTTGTTTTTACCAATGATCTCTCTCCGGTTACGTCAAATTTCCATTTCATCGAACTAGATCTATATCGTCTAGATGGCTAATCCCTGTTAGAATGGCTTGCTCTGACCTATCACGACATTATATAAATTAAAAACAATATAAATAGGTTACTAAAATGGTATTTACACTCTCGTTAAAGATCATACATAATATTTGAAAGGCGGATTCGAGCAAACGAATTTTTGTATTCATTCTCCTAAAATAGATGATAAATATGCTACGAACACAGATTATTATTTTTCCTCAAATTTAAAAAAAAAAACAAGCATATGCAACAATTTCGCAATATTGCTTGGTTGGAAATATTTCAGCTAACCCAGAAATAACTAAATTGGGTTTTCGACCACTTGCGACACTACTTACGTTAGATAAACGATTGGTTCGACCCGGGGGTCGAACTTGTGAATACGTTCATATTACCATAAATAATGTTACGTAATTGCCCCGTATTAACGAAATTCGAAAGTTGTGGTCCTTCTAAAACGTTTCTGAAACATATGCGATACGTTGGGTCACGACACCATCCGTCTTAGTCTTTTAGTAGCCATGTTATTATAACAAAATAAATCATCATTAAAATAAATAAAAATATTCATCTAACTAAACTAAAGCTGTATATTTCATTAAGAAAAATATATTGAAAATCCACGCTTTTTATTACTTATTTCTGGTCAAATGTAAAATATTATAACAGACCTATAGGCAAATTCAAAAATTTGAATTTTTCCGTGGTAGAGCCACCGTAGTAGCTATATTGTGGTCGTATGGATCGCCTCAATTCGGTTTTTATTATGCTTAAACAAAAGGACTATGCTAGAATACCAGTAAAAAATATCGGGTTAATGCTGCTGTGTTTTAAATCGTGGATGAAGAGAAACGGAGTTTCTTACACGGGAAATGAGACATTCCATCTTAGTCCAGAGGACAACGCATTTCAATTTTAATTCTTAGTCGAGGTTTATGGGCCACAGCACTCACTTACCATCGGGTGAACTGTGTGCTCGTTTATCATCACTACTTTATAAAAAAAGTATGACCGTCTCGTTGGTCTAGTGGTTGTAGTAGCGCGACTGATGAGCATGAGGTCCCGGGTTCGAAATTCGAATCCCGGATTGGGCCAAAAAAATCAGTTTTTGAGTTTTTCCATTATTAAATTCTCAGTAGCTGCCCGGAGTCAAGAAGTTGGCGTTGTCTCACCCCCGTGCCTCGGATAGCACGTAAAGCCGTTGGTCCTGCACCTGATTTCTCTCCAGTTGTGTCGGTTTACCGTCACATCAGACCATTGGAGTAAGGGAATACGGAGTACACCTGTGCATGCGCACACTTGGGTACTATAACTCCAGCGCAGATGGCTAAGTTTCCGTTGAGGCTGGCCGCCGTGACAGAAAGTCCGTCTAGAGGACATTATTATTATTATAAAAAAGTTAATAAGTATGTGACATTTAAACGATAGACCGAGATGGAGATCGTAAGTAATTCAGCCGAGCAAAGTTCGAAACGGGTCTTACGAATCATAACGAGTGTAATGATTAATTGATTACCTCAATATTTAGAAACGTATAAATATTGACTGGCAGGTGTGAGCAAGTTTACTCATTACTTTATACTTGTTTTTATTTTAAAGTTTTACACGATTTGAAAATAAATAATATAGTGAGATAGCGAAGAGTAGACCAGAATTCGAGGGCGGTGGATGGACATGCAACGTTTTTGCTTCTATTTATTGGTATTCCATCTTAGTTCTCACGACTAACAACGTATTTGCATTTTGATTCTTAACTGAGGAATGGATCTGTCTACGGGTTACAGAATTCTCTCAGCACGAGGTAGACTGGGTGCCCTTTTGTCACCATTATTCTGTAAAAAAAATTACAGCATATAAAAGTACACCGCTGCATATAGGCTTCCCACATAGATTGCCTTCTGAACAATCGGGATACGGTATCAAAATCGGCATGGCTTATAATTTTATGTTTAAAAACTTCTTAAAAGAAATTAATTGTTTTTTGCAATTGGGCCAATATTTGTATTTTCCCGGTCTGGCTTTAATAATGTATCGTTATAAAACAAAACATAAACAGAAAACTTTGACATTCGTATTGATACTATTTGATACCGTTAACGATAAATATTATCTGCGCTCTCCTATTTAATACACATAATGTGATACTCGCAATGTATAAGATATAGTTATGCAAAAGGATTGCTTGCTTCATTTGCATTACTTATATTTAGTTTTTACGCAAATAACAATATAAAAAAATATGGCGGACCCTAACTTACTTTAAAAAATAATAGTAATCAAATCTGTCGAGGATGAACATCATATTTACTAAATAAACTATTTGGTGAATTATATATTTTATTAGTAAGATTTATCGAATTTATGTATAACTATTATCCAAATTAAGCCCCAAGTGTGTGGTGATCGTTTTTGCATGACTGCGTCTAAATGATCACTTGCTTCAATAAATGAAGATATCAGTCAAATGACCCGGCCGCCCATTGCCATTGTGTTTTGATGAGTAGGAGTGTTAACAAGAGAGTCATTGAACGTATGTGCGTCTGTAACCTCCTAGCTTCTAAACTAATTGAGCAACGTTGATAATTAAAGTGTTATGTGATACATTTATTTTCGGTTTTATTTTTGTATTTTATATATTATTATTATTATTATTATAATTATTATTACATAATTGCATCCGGTCTGGGTATTTTAAGTTTTTGAGTTTTTCCGTCAAGAAATGCTCAATAAAAGTTGAAAAAGTAAAGTTACAGTCTATATACGTCCCACTGCTGGGCACAAGCCTCCCCTCATTTCTGAGAAACTTTTAGGGCAAGGAAGTGTCCGCCGCGCTGCTCCAATGCGTGTTGGCGAACTCCACATATCTTCGAAATATTTTTTTGTTATTTCTCAGATATGCAGGTTTTCCTTCACCGCCAAGCACGTGGTAAATCAGCACTTAAAATTGCAATTAACAATTTCATTGATTCCGGCGGGGATCGAACCCGGGTTACTCGCGTTCTGTTATATTTAAATGCTCAATAGCAGCCCTTAATCAGGAAGTTGGCGGTGTTTCACACTTGTGCCTTGTGTTAAAGCCATACCCTTGAACTACCTAAGGTTGTGTTGGGTTGCTTATCCCATTGGGCTATAAGAGTGTGGGAATAGAGAGTGCACCCGTGCTTGCGCGTGCACTATAATCACAGAAATCTAAATAATATTAATATTTAGATTTCTGTGACTATAATGCTCAAGCGCACGTGGCTAGTCTCCACTGAGACTGGCCAACGTGACCGAAATTCGATCTAGAGGACATTATTGTTATTTTAAAGACATTATAATAATAATTTTATGACATTTTTCACAGTTGCCTCTTACGACACTTATGGAGCGTTCTGTGACGGAATCTTTAATCGCCACCGTACGAACCATAAGAACATTATATAAAATTAATATTTAATATATACTTATATTTATATTTTAAAGCGCTTAAATAGTTAATTACAACAGTAACCTAACGGTTTTAGGTTACTGCTCTAATGAATTGGTACGGATTGCGAAACTAAAGGATCGTGAGTTCGGTTACGCCTTGAACCACATCTAGCATCTACTTATGTTTTAGCGTATTTAAAGTTGTTAACACGAGTATTTAAAATAAAGATACAAACAAATAATTTAACAAAAAAATTTAAACCTACGTACGACTACGAGTAACTTACGACGTCAAATCAAAAAAAAAAGAAACTAATTTAAAACTTCATTAGCAATAAATTAAGTCTATTGGAATGTTTGATAAAAATTATTCCGAAACCCCTTGGTAAGTAAAAAAAAGAATAGAATCGTCCCCAAATCTATTTGATGTGTTGGATATTAATAAAAGTTATGGGTCATGTAGCCAGTTATAAAAGTAATAAATTTAAAACACAACGTTATAATTTAGGTTTTTTTCTTTTTTAATAATTTGCATAGGTAATTACACAAATCAAGCTTTCAAGAGCACAGATTATTCAATAGCATTTACAGAAAAAAAAATGTAGACCGGGGATTCACAACATTTGACTTATTTTTTATTTATTTTTAGGTTGTAGCACGTATAGGTCATTTCGACTTAGAGGGGACTACATTCTCACAGAATGCTAGCGCCGTTGTCATGGATCGCCTCTAAAAATAATCAAATACAGCCATTAGTTATCACGCTTCAAAAGGTCGTAGACTTATTAAAAATAACAACCAAACAATTACGTGTATCGATAATTACTAACGGTACAACACTAGCCTTGAATTTCGTAATGAAGAAGCAAGCAGTCTGCCCATCGATTGTCCAATTTAATATTAAACTTGTTTCTGGTGAATGAAATTCCAACATTTTCCAAAAGTAATGGGCTCATTAAATTACAATCAATACGATCGATCCTTGGTTCAAATATTATTTTTATATTTTACAGAAAACTAACATGGCTTTAAAAAACTATTAAGTTATGCAAATATTTAGTTAGTCAAGAGAATTCTTACGTCATGATTCCCCCAAATTATTTAGTAACAAATGCTTGTTTAACTTGGTACTGTTAGACACTTCATTAGCACATATTGATTAAAAAGAAACATACAAGATTAAAGTTTGGTTAATATTAATTATGAAATATTCTATAAAGAACAGCCACAAACAAAGAATAACATCAAATTACTCGTACTATTGAGTAAACACATAAAATACTTAAATTATTCAAATTTGACGACAAGCAGTCCGCAGATCTTTTGTTCAAATAGCATTAGGTTTAAAAATGTATTTGATTATGATAATTAACATTTGTAAAATATTTTAACACACTATGATTAAAATAAATTTAAAAAAACCGGCGGAGAGCGTGTCGGGCCACGCACAATGTAGAGATAAGTTCCGTACAAAGGTTTCGTAGTTGCCCGTTACAATACGTGGGCTTTCTCGATAATGAGCGTATTAAGTGAGTTCGCGGTTTGACCACTATAACGACTAAAAATGGGCCTAAATAGGATGATGATCACTGAAAGACTTGTTTCCAATCGGACTAATAAGGGGTCGTATTAAAAAAAAGTTACGTATAATGTATCATTTTTCAAAATCGAAATATCATACAGTGAAATAGACGTTTAAAAATAAATCGTCCTTCATTTACCTTCAGAATAAAAACGTTTTTTGAGACTTTATTTCAAAGTTTTGTAGGCGTGATTAATATGTATATCTGCGCCAAATTACAGATTTGTAGCATCTGCAGTTTTACTCAGAGGCCCTAGGGTAAAACCGCGGACGGACGCACATGGCGAAACTATAAGGGTTCTTGTTGTTAAAATACGGAATCCTAGAAATGAGTTTGGCATAATTGTTGTTGACACAGCTTGGTGAGTACAGAGCATGAAAACGTCTAGGATGAATAAATAAAACGAAGTTTTGAGATGTATGTTTATTTTAATTACGAACCGTAGCAGTAACATGCAGCTAATCTCAAACTATTAAAATAACCACATTAGAATATTATACAGTACAATTATCCAGAAACGATCTATAATAGAAAGAATAAGGTAAATTTATTACCGTATTTCAGAACACGTTATAAATCGAATTGAGACGTTGTCACGTCAAAGTAGGTTGTGTGCACCGCATAACTGAATCGGTAACTCACTAAAATGATTATGAGTTGCGTCGGAGCCTATAGCATGAAGCCATCTTTTACAAAGTTTCACCCTTGTATAGCTGTTGCTATTTTACTCAGTAATAAATGTTGAAGTTACATCTTTCTGAAACCAAAAGATTTTTCTTATATTTTTCATAATACCTCTTATCAACGCGATGAAGTTTTCTTATGTTGCCTTCACATCCCACATGGCATTCCTTTAAGAGGAAACTCTTTTTTTGTTGTGGAAAACCTGTAAATTTCTTTACGACGCACTTTGCACATCACTACTCATAACATATAAGTTTTCAATTCTTACAAATATTGCTTGTTAGTTGCGGCTCTATTGCTTGTAAGTGGTTAATAATTAAGTAATAATAAAATAAAATAAATTTATTAACCCATAATAATTTTATTGTTTAATAGATCTTATGTGTTTTGCTCTTGAACTCGAAGCTTTCCTTTGTACAACGATATAGAGTCGACACACACTAGCATATACTTGAACTTCCTATTTTAAAATAGTGACAGCTGTTTTTATACTGGGTAAAAGGCTCTTTACATTAGGATCTTCGCATCAGGCATACCTCAAAATCTCAAAACTAGATTATACAACCGGTGCGTGTTGCCAGTGATGACTTATGGATCTCAGACGTGGTTTTTCACTCTTGGCCATATGAGAAAGCTCAAAGTCGCTCAGCGAGCTATGGATAGGGCTATGCTCGGAATTTCTCTGCGTGATAAACTTAGGCATAAGGATTTCCGCAGTAGACCCATAGTAACCGACATAGCCCAATGGATTAGTAAACAGAAGTGTGAATGGGCCGGCCACACAGCGCAGGGAACCGATCACAAATGAGGAAAAAAAGGTTATCGTGTGGCACTTCCACAGTCACTCGTAAGATAATGCGGTTTACTATTCTTGGGCTTCATCACCACTCACCACCAGATGATATTGTAGTCGAGCAACTGTGAACATTTGCGTTCCTCATGGAGATGCGAATACAAGAAGTTAATGCAAGTAATATTGATGACCGGTAATGACAATAAGTGTGGGCGCAATTCGGCTTGCTCTCACTATCGGCTTCTCATTTGGTAACTAAATGTGCGTTCATTGTTTTTTTTAAAAACTACATATACTATTTAAAAAAATACTGAATGTAAAGATAGAATGCTTTTAAATATATTCTAAAGAAAATTTCTAGTTAAAAATGAGTATCATTGAATACGTCGTATGATCTTAAGCTTTTGTAATGTGGTTTAATGCAACTGGTGCATTAAAAAAATTGGAGGGAAATAACACGAACTTCAATGTCAAACGAATTATATTTCTATTGGGTATCTTGATTCTTAAATTCCTCATTGTAAAATACAGCAATTGAGTTTGAAACACGCAATTGCTCCCGTGCAAACAGTGTTTGGCACCCACTCATGCCTTTTGCTTTATGTCATCGGTTTCGTTGGGTAACCTTGCCGGGCCCACACGCTTTAAGCCCACTTTAATCGCTTTGAATCCATTTTAATGCTTTAATGTGGGGTAATTGACGGAGTATTGCAAACATACTTAGCAACAAGAATATTTCGATAGGTCAACTTATCTAAAGTAGTTTTACGTTTCATTTCACCCGACTGTCCCAAAAGGAATCTCACAGAATGCTAGCGTAATAAAATAGCAGCTTTATGCTACTGTGTCCTGCGTGGTGAGTGTAGAGAACCGGAGGCCCTTTTTTCTAGATCCCAGGCATTACATCTTAGCCCTTAAGGGTGACAACGCATCTCTGGTCTTCTTTCTTTGAAGTTGGCTGTCCATGGATTGTGGTAGCCACTTACCATCAGGTCGATTGCAAATTCGTTTATCACTTGCTTTATAAATAAAATAACGTTTCGGTTATGCAACAGTTTGTCGTTGTACATGGGTCTCCTCCATTGTAAAAAGGCTTGGCTATAATTAATATACTTGACAGGCGAATTAGTGGCCGGAGTAGTAAACGTCTTGCACCTTAGATGCTGTTCCCTATCGTTGATACGGATTTTTCTAATACATCTGATAACTATTGAATGTTTGCTATCTGCCATCTAAATGTAGATGTCTGCCATCTATCGGAGGTCAAAAGGAATTTCTGATCCGACTTTCACGATACCCACGCTATATGCGTGGTTCCTTGTCGGTGGAGCTGATACATTCGTGCTGTAGACAATATACAACCGCAACGTGTTTTTTGCATGTAAAAAAACGGCTTGGATAATAGCGCCCAAAAGGCGGTTTTTTTAATATTATTGTCAGTCTAGGACCGATTCAAACAACTGGTCCTCTTGATAATTAAGTTCATCAGCGTAATATCTACGTTGAGGAAACATATCCGATTTGAATGATTCAATAATTTATTATTAAAAAAAATGTGAATAAAAATATTGCTACAGCTAGAAATATACAAAAAGCTCTTTTTTTATGAGATTCTGTCTTAAATATTGAAATATACTGTTTAACTTTTAAAAAACTTGACCGAGGAATGGTCGTACCGACACGAAGCTAGCAGCGTGAAATGCAGAATAAATAATGCTAATGCTTTTTTTTCTCAGGTCTCTGCTCATCTGCATTTTGATTCTTAGTTGAGGTAGATATCTATGGTCCGTATCCACTTATCCACCAAATGATAATCTATGCTCGTTTGTCACCTTTAAAAAAACACTCACGCCTGTCACCCAGAGGGGTAGGCAGAGACTACAGGCTTCCATTTGTCACGATCCTGACACACCTCTCTCGCTGCCTCCACATCCATATACCTAGGCATATATGCTCGTCGGTTAAGGGTATTCCTAATATGGGCCATTTTCAATATATCGCCAATTTGGTCGATAAACTTTCGCCTACGAAGTCCCTTTCCGGCTCTGACTCACATTTCACGATTCGCATCTGCAACATAGATTTGCTTTGTCACTCTTTCCTCATTCATTCTTTCCATATGACCAAACCTTCGAAGCATTCCTTTCTTAATCCTGGTTACAACATCATCTTGCAAACCAATCTCTTCTATACAATTAATTAAATACATAATACATGTCAGGTAATGAAGGTATACAAGTCCATAAAATGTCAAATTGTATTATACTAAAATGGCGCTTGCCGCCTACAGGTACTTGGAGCCAACTAGTGACTAGACTAGTTAATTATGTAGGTACTAAATGATTCATAGGTGAATAAAAAATATTGGTGTCTATTGTATATGCAGGAATATGTATGAACGACTATTGTATGAATATTTAAATGGTAAAGTCACACGTGCTCGGCGGTGAAGGAAAACATCGTGAGTACAGGTTGCATGTCTGAGAAATAGGAAAAAAAAATTCGAAGACATGTGAAGTTCGCCAACACGCATTGGCGCAGCGCAGCGGAACCCTTCCTTGCCCTAAAACCCTCTCAGAAATAAGAGGAGGCCTGTGCCCAGCAGTGGGACGTATATAGGCTGTAACTTTTGTTCAGATCAGTTCAGTACTCAGATATTTAAAAAAATGAGGTATGAAACAACTTACCGATCTAAATCCTCCGTGGGCTTATGAGATACGGCTCAAATTGTGCCCCATTCATTTCGAGACAGATTTTGGCTCGGTGTTGCGTCTCCTTATGCGGGTGGGGCATCCGTCGTGGGGTCTTAGACACAGTCCGCATGTAGTTTGTCGAAAACATCCACGATCCTGCGGCGCATTTCGTCAGCACTATCACACTCACGATTAAAAACCCTTTCTCTTACTTACTCCCACAGAAAGAAGTCTAATGGACTCGGATCTGGTGAGCGAGGTCCTAGTCTGCGGATCCAGCGATCATAATGTAGCTTGGTGAAACGCTCACGGACGAGCCTCACGACATGCGGGGGTGCACCATCATGTTGGAACCATGTGCGGCGATAATCAGCCTACGATAGGTTGTCTAAAACGTCAACCCACTGTTCATTTATGAAGTTTCGGTATCTCTGTCCATTTAGTCGCTGTGGCAGAACCACTGGTCCCAGTATGCAATTCTAAAAAAACCTGCCCGTACGTTAATCGACCACCTCGATTGATGCTCAGTTTGTCGAACAGCATGCGGGTTATCGTCGGAATACATGTATGTATTTCTCCGCTTCCACAGGCCGTTTCTGCTAAATGTTGACTCGTTCGTCCAAATGACGTGCTCAATGAAACCAGGTACACGTTAAGGCTGGTCTATTAACAACGGCAGAAAACTCGCCGGCGGTCGTGATCGCTGGTTTAAAGTTTGCACTTTGTGGACTTTGTATGGGCGCATTCGGTTACGCTTTAAAACCTTGTGAACCGTTCAGTATGACACACTTGTTCCATCCCGACGCCTTAACAATTTAGCGATACTTCGGGCACCTAGGTTCAGATTCCGGCGAACGACAAAAACCTAAAATGCGTTCCTCAGAGTGAATAGCCGCTTGACTTCCACCTCCTGCTACTACTGGAGCAATGAGCCGATTTTCCAACACTCGCTGGAATGCTGCTGCTATCAGATGAAAGTCAGTTGGGTGTCGAGTGGTCGTGAATTGCTTTCGGTACATTCATAATGCACGCGAAGCATTCCCGCGAGTTCTCTAAGGTACATTAACATGTTGTCACATTCACGAGCACTATAAACGTACGCGTTAGGCATTATTAAAACGAAACAAGCAACACAAAACGTAACATCAAGAATAGTAACAACAGTTAATAAAAACAAGAATTTAATAAACAAAAAGATTGAACTGTCGCTCACCCGCACATGACTGATTGACACGGAACTATCTCAAAAACTAAAATTAATAATCAATCCCGCCAAAACAAATGCCTACGGCTAAGTTCGTGCGTCCTTGCAGCAAGCACTTTGATCATTTCAACAGATCGTTAAACCGTTACGACATTCCCAACTTTTATTTTATAAGTTTATATCTCTACGACTGGCATTCATATGGAATTTAGAAGTTACAGTTGTCATTTTTTTAATAAAATTAGAAAATTAATTGCACTCTGACGCAGCAAGCAGTTCTATACTGCAAAAAATTAAAATAAAATTAATAAACCTACTTAATTCGGTTAAACTCACACTACTGTAAGCACTATTTCATCGTTATCTTTGATTTTGTACAGGAAAATAGAAATGAAATGGTACTAATAATTTAATAGTTAAAATCAATTTCAATTATGATCGACAGTTAATTAATCTATCAGAATTATTCCAAAAATAATTATTTCACTTTATTTTAATTGAATTTCCGTTTTTAATCCGTCCAATACCTTGAATTTAATACGTCAAAACTGTTAAAAATTATTTGCTAGTTTTATTGTGATTGCCGCCTCTAATTCTTATGTCGCCTGCAAATCTGAGTAGGGAAATTTCGGTGCCAACACCAATTATTAAATTCCATGTCAAATTCCCCACTTTAGGGACAAAACTTTAACATTTTCACCACAAATTCCCTGAATTTTATTTTAAGATATTTTTTTTAAGAATATTAGCAATGCTATAGACATTACTAATATTCCCATTAACCACTCGTGGTGAACTTAAATTGCTTGTGTTACGAGTGGTTCACGCTAGTAGTCGAATGGCGGGTTCGAACCCATAACCTTTTGAGTTCACGGTCCGCGCCCTGCCATTAGGCTACTGTCGCGTTTAATATTAAACAATTTCAACTAATTTTATAAAATTTGTTTTTAACAAACTTTTTTTCGTTTTTACCGATTTTTTTTACACTTTCCGTATTTTTGTAACATTGAGCTATTATGTACTACGTACTAAATCACTGCATTCAGCTACTATGTTCCACTCAACTGCGTTGCATACACCGCACTTTAGTCAGTCACTCGCTAGGCGCTTGTAGAGTTGTCACGTGTTGTGTTGATTTAAAAAAAAAATCACTTGACAAAAATGTGCCGTCGTGTGTACTTAGATATTGCACAAATAATTTAAAACCAAGGAATTACTTTTCATCGGTTAATAAGATACTTAATCATTAAAAAAAGCATTATAGTTTAATAGTAAAACAAATTATTCCTAAGACGCCATCTCGTGTCATTGAATATAGATTGTAAAATTAATATGTTCAGATGCGACATATCTGTGGGTACTTAAGTATAGGACGAATATATTATTATACACATTTCTTGTAGAAACATATGTAAGTTAATACAATTACGCAAAATTTTTCTTTTATTTCATTTTTAGGTTTCCACATCAGTCAAAGTGGAATAAATTGGTATATTTTTAACTCTCACGTGCCCAGCATTTATGAACGACTCTTATTCTAATTTAAATAT
>DWHP01002909.1:0-13927 GCA_018247895.1 Parnassius honrathi
TAACCACACTTGTGCATAGTACAATGCCTTTTTGAGGATCGATTTGTCCATACAATCAGTTGTCATGTTTGATATATTATGTAAAAATGTAACGTCAACAGAGGTACAATTTTCTTCTCTATTTTTTCATCAGACTTGACATGGTCCCGTGTAGCTGTATTTATGGAGCGGCATTTAAGGATTAAAAATTTAACTCTGCTATACTTTTTTCTTTCGCCAATAAAAAGAGAAAATTAGCTGTTATTGAATTTCTTTGATTCTTGTTTTTATTAAGACACCTAGCATTGAAAGTGTCTAAATATTTAAACTGCTGACACGGCTTTCTTCTGTTGTGGAGTATAAATTAATGATTCTTTCATTTATACTTAAATTTGTGGCAAAAAGAATAATGCCACTTGTCTATTTCTGTTTGCTGTCCGTTAGCCTCACTAAAACCCAAAAATGGCTCGAACTATTTTTGTGAATTTTTTGCTTGCGTTTGAATGGGTCCCTGAATGATTCAGATTCACAATTGGATCCGGTAAGTCGCGCTATTGTTGAGATCCGGACAACACGCGCGAAGGCGGGGCGGATCGCTAGTATTTATTAAAGGGAATGAGGGTATGCAACTAGTTTATCGAGCTGCCGTAATGCGCGTTGGCAGACTTAAAATTTAATGTCATTTCAATGTTTGTTACTTTCTGAGAAATACAAGTTTTCTCGTAATTTTTTCCTGTACTGCTTGCTTTGCACATGGTAAACCAACACTTATAGTTTTTCTGCGGTGCCGACGAACAGAGAACTCAGTTTAAATGCGTGCTACTACTAAGAAGTTTCTTTTGAACGCTTATCCCCTAAACTACACCTATAATATGTAGGAGGTCAATATTTATAACCATGTAATGTCATGCACAAAACGGTATGCTAATAAAAACTTACCAGCCGTAGTTTTTCAATGTCGGGGGAAATATACGTGAGAAATCGATTCATATTCAACTCATAGGCCCAAGGCGGCGGTAGACATCATTGAAATTCGAAATATCATCCACTTAAAACGTTCCAATAATAAGATGCAAATTACGAGTCCAGCACTGTGAAAAAATCTGGTATTATGTTAGGATATTTCAAGTGCTTTTCTGAATTTGCATTTATTTTAGTTTAATAACGTGACGTCGTTGCGTGACGTGTCACTATGTCGGAGATTTAAGCGAGGAAGCTTATGTTTGATTGCATATTTCGAGCCTCGAGCGATGATTTAACATTTATTTAACACGTTAATAAAAAGGAAGGAGTTAATTTTAATTTTCTCCGTAGTGCGTGCGGTTATACATGATTATATGAGTCAATGCATGCGTGAGTATGTCCGTCTGAGTTCGTGCTAGATGTAATTATGTAAAATATGATGTATTCTTGGCCCGACACTAAAATCATTACATTTATCGTGACCCTTTTCTATTTCGCGGCGTTGCCAGGTATAGTTCTTAATTGAATCCTTTTATGCAGTGACGGCTTCCGAATAATCGGATGGGTGGACTAAATCTCATTTTACACTATTTGACAAAACTGAAGAAACTGTGTCACGTGAAGACGATGCTAAAACATAACGTATAGAAAAACTTCGAACTTCGACTTCGAAATGTGAAATTATTTTACTGTTTTTAGTTCTTTAGCTTTCAATGTTTATACAAGCTTTTAAGTAGACTAAGGGATATCACAATCTCACTAGAGTCCAAAAAGTTACATTAAAAACTTCACCCACTATTTGGATTTGAGAATCATAATTCAAGTGTTTTTTTTTTTTTTGAGTTTATTGGGAGTTTATTGAAGTTCACTCCTTAAAAATCGCTTTATATTTATTGTATGTATTATAGCGCACGATATGAAAGGGCAATAAAATCAGGCGTTAACAAAAAGTGAAGCCGTTACGGTTTTCCATATCACATATTTTGAAAAAAAAAGAGGAGATTAAAAGTCTAATTTTTTAAAGTGGTGTTAATTAAGTATATGATAAATATTATATAAGGGTTAATGTATAGGATTTGTTCATCGTATCATTTTCTTCATCAAAATAATCGATTTATTGTTTATTTTACCTTAAACTTCTTTAGGCACAAATTAGGGGTAACTCAGATCTTATTTCGAACGCAAGTAATGTTCACTTAAACACACAGTACGTTTCCGCATTTATTAAGGCAACGTCTGACTATTATTTTTAAAGTGTATTTTACGTAGGTGGTCTGACAAGTTTCCAATCTAACAAAGATAAAAGACAGTTTTTCTTAAAATTTTTTACATAGTCTCCTTGTAACTACACCCTTTTCCCAGCGATGCTCCCATCTCTCTAACCCGTACAAATAGCACTCGGCGTTTTCTCTGCAAAATAATAGTTCACGTATGCCATTGCCTCCTCATTTAACGAATATCTCCCAAGCAGCATACAAGCTGTATACGAGCTGTATTGAATGAATTTCGTTTTTATACTAGAAGCTCAATTTTCTGGATGTATAAAGGCTGTATACATGTAATTATCTTTAGCGATAGGTATAAAAGATGATAATAAAGGATTATAAACCTTGCCTTGGGAACAGTGTTAGATACATTATCTTCTAACTGCGCCAAATCTTTTTCTTATTTTCGGCATATTGATTACAAATTAATTTAGTTTATTTGCACAATATAGACATGCAAAACAAACAGAATTGTGATATTTTATTACCTATACAACTTTAAATTGTACTATGGTTGTTAGTTTTTAGCTTTATATCGCCCTCATAGACAGAAGTAACAAAACTACTGTATTTATAAGAGAGAGTAATTATGCCATAAAAATAAGTTTTAGAAGGCAATTTGCATACACCATTGTTCAGAAATAAGATTTTAATGACACTTAGAACTGTAATAAGCATGTGACAGCATACAAAAACAGCTTCTATATAGATTTAATGATAAAATCACATTCAAGTGTTACAAAAATACTTAAAGTTGTATACTAGTTTTCATATTCTGATTAATAACGCTTAGGTTACTCAGAGTCCATAATACAGACTTTATACAGCTTGAGCTGTATAATAAATAACTCATAAACACTTTTTTTGACACTCTTATACGCTTCTATAAGAACGTTCTATGTTGGCTGGTGTATTGATATACATAACGCCTGTGTGCTGCTTGGGCTCTGTCTTTCGAACGCAATTTTTAGATGAGGAAAGAAGTTGCTTAGGGCCAGATTTCTGTCTTCAGTTTGTCAAATAAAGATGCGTAGTATGCGGTTGTAATGGTTTTTCTTTTTTGAAGATAATCGATTAAGATAGCTCCATGACTATTCCAAAAAACAGTCGCCATAATTTTTACAACCGAAAAAACAGTTTTTGCTTTTTTGGAGCCGGTTACCCCTTTTCAGTCCACTCTTTGGACTGTATTTTTGTTTCAGGCGTATAATGGTGTATCCAAGTTACATCTACAGTAATAAATCGGCGCCAAAACTCAGATTTATTGCGCCTAAACTGCGCAGACAGAGCGTTGGAAATGTTCATTCGAACACGTTTGTGGTCTAACGTGAGCAAAGGCGGCACACAACGCGCTGACAGCTTTCTGATGCCTAAATTTTGATTTAGTTTGTGACAAACACGTTCTCTTGACATTTTCATAGCCTCTGCTATCTCTCCCACTTTAATTCGGCGGTCGTCTAGCACCATTCGGTGAACTTTAACGATATTATCGTCAGTTGTTGCTTTTTGTGGACGTCCCAAACGTTCATCGTCTCCCAAGCTCCCACGACCGTATTTGAATTCAGCTGCCCAAAATTTCATTATGGTAAATGATGGTGCAGGCAATGAGACAACCATATAGCTCGACCCTTTGCATCTTTGGCTTACTTATTCGTTGTGTCAGTTACTTTGGTTCTACATCAGATATTTCATTATGAAGTCAATCACGTTGAGAACATTTGAGCATAGCCCTCTGTGAGTCCCTGGGCTTTTTCACACGGCCAGTAGTGCAGGACCACGTCTCAGATCCATATTATGTCGTCACTGGCAACAATTACTGGTTGTACGCTCTTGTTTTAGAGTTTTGCGATATACTTGACGAGATGTGTCAAGTCATATGTGGGTGATAACAATTTGTCCTAGGTTAACTTAGAGCTTAGTGCTCCTATTAACTACCGGCACAGGTATGACCTGGACGTTACACATTAACTTTGTCTTGTCCGTGTTTATTTTAATACCTATCCGTTGGGATTCAGTCAGACACAATCATAGTGCTGAGGCCCTCCAGCGATTCTGCGCATAAACGATGTGAGAAAATCGATATTCTTACATTGCTACTACTCTGAGCTGAACACTCGTTCAGATATCAACTCTTTTATCGGTGAAGCCGATAACTCAGAACGTCGTTTGTGCCGAACTTGAAACCTTTAAATTTATATTTTAGTTGGTTGTAATTATTATTCATTTACTCGGTACGGTCAAACGAGTAGTTATAGTATTGACCTCTCGCAACTATCAGTCAAAACTTACAATAGGTAAGAACGTAAACCAATATTTAATTTATTTAATATTCTTTATTGCACACCATATAGAAAATTACTCATTGCATATACAAAAGAAGTATGAAATAGGCGGTCTTATTGCTGATAGCAATTTCTTCCAGGCAACCAGTGAATGGACAGGATTACACAAAGATGACAAGGGTAAGGTACATTGGTGTGATAAAAAAAATAAACATACATATACTACACACATATATACATACAAAAAATTAAATAAAATAAAAATATTTAGTTATTTAACTAAATGCAATCAATATACTACATATATATTATATTAAATGGCTAAAATTCAAAGTGCAAGTGCAAAAGGTAAAGGTTCTTTACTAGTTTTTTAGAAACAGGCGGGGATGAAGCGCGTTTAACTACCAATGGGAGTTCATTCCATAAACGAACGGCCTGTACATACAGTAAAAGACTTGTTCGTAAATTTACTAGTGTGTAGTGGCATATTCAATTTCAAGGTCTCTGCTGATCTCAGGTTACGCGAATGGGAATCTTGAAGAAACATAAAACGATTTTTGAGGTAAAAAGGGTGAGAAGGAGTAAAGAGAACATATATAGAGATGTGTGAGGATTCCGATGAAGTCGTATCTACAACCACTTGAGTTTAGTACGAAAAAATTAATCCAACTATAAACCTCATACAGAAATTCTGAATTCGCTCAAGTTTATCAAGCTGAGCTTCGGTGAGATCTAAATAGCTGACGTCTGCATAGTCGAAAATTGGGAAGAGAAGTTTTGGTGTGAATTGGAAGAAATTTACGTAATCTACGCAAGGAGGCTGCAGAGGCATGAACTTAACGATGAATCTCTTTAATTTGATGGTCCCATGACAGATTTTTATCTATGTGTATCCCTAAGTTCTTCACTGAATCGCTGTAATGGATAATAGTTTTATCAAATACTATTTGGGGTAAGCGATCAGGGCAGGACTTGCGCTCATTTCGCACGGAATTCAGCATTTGCGCTCTACCGATGATAGTGGTTTGTAACTTTGCTGAGGATTGGGATTTGGATTGGGAACATTGATAGCATTGGGGAGATCGTTGGTACAAGCTTTAGTATACATTTGCAGATCATCTACATAAGGGTGGTAGGAAGAAGTCAATTTAAAATTGGGTTTATAAAAACTGCTAAAAGTAAAGGAGATAAAACGCCTCCCTGCGGCACACCAACACGTACGCTACACCATTATGATAATGATTTATCGATGCATATACGTTGCTGGCGCCCAGACAGGTAACTTCGAAACCAACAAATCGCTGTTGGAGATACGTTAAGAGAGCGCATTATACCAAGCAGGACATCATGTTCAACGGTCTTAAAGGCATTACTGAAATCTAATATACAAAGAACAGTTACTTCACCGCGTTCCATTCCGTCAATTGTACAATCGGATGTCACCGGCAATGTTCGCAAATATTGTGGTAGTACTGTGTTTAGGCAAAATCCTGACTGTAAAGGATTAAGGAGAGAATTAGCACAAAGAAAACTGTTGAATTGGCTGTAAGGAAGGCGTTCAAGGACTTTAGATAAGAAGGGCAGTAAATAAATAGGACGATATTCAGAAAACGACGCAGGGTTAATTTTCTTTGGAATAGGAATAACTTCAGCATTTTTCCAAAATGATGGAAAGCTATTTGTAGAGATGGAGAAGTTAAGGATATGACAAATAATAGGAAGAATAATATCAAGAATAGGAAGAATCACCTTACGACTGCCACAATCACTCTCCATTGCATTGGAAGTAATAGATAAAACGTTGTTCTCAACGTCACAAGCAGTGAATGGTTTAAAAATAAAAGAGGAGTAATTGGGAGTGGGAATAGTTGAAAGATATGTTAGTGTATTAGCCTTAGCAGTGCTATCTAAGCAGTATGAAGAAGAGAAATGTTGATTTAAAAGATAAACGATTAAATCGTTCATTATTGGAGTATCCTTAGATTTCCCAACACCCTATGATCTAAGAAATTTCCAGACCTTTGATGTATCCCCATTTTTGACTGACTTATGAATATGAGGGTTATATATAGGTATATGGAATATTTTAATTGTTAACTTCTCAATATTTCCGTTAGATGCGGTAAAATTAATACTATCATTTAATCTATAGACATACATTTCATTTAGTCACGCCACAATTCGTGTTGGGCCCATTTTATATCAAAAGAAATCGTCTCCTTTAATTAGTAGTTACTAGATGTAATAAATAATATAATAACGTAGTAATAATATTTTTTTAATTTTGATTAAAGGTCTGTATCCATCCGACTCTGGCTAATTGTACACTTCCTGGAAGTCCAACGGAGCCAACTACAACTACAACAACTCAAGCTCCAACAACAACCACAACCACTACCACTCCAGCAGCAACAACAACCACGACTACTACCACTCCAGCACCAACAACAACCACAACTACTACCACTCCAGAACCAACAACAACCACAAGTACTACCACTCCAGCACCAACAACAACCACAACTACTACTACTCCAGCACCAACAACAACTACAACTACTACCACTCCAGAACCAACAACAACCACAATTACTACCACTCCAGAACCAACAACAACCACAACTACTACCACTCCAGCACCAACAACAACTACAACTACTACCACTCCAGCTCCAACAACAACCACAACTACTACCACTCTAGCACCAACAACAACCACAAGTACTACCACTCCAGAACCAACAACAACCACAACCACCACCACTCCAGCGCCAACAACAACCACTACTACTACCACTCCAGCGCCAACAACAACCACAAGTACTACTACTCCAGCGCCAACAACAACCACTACTACTACTACCAGTCCAGCACCAACTACAACTTCCACAACCTCAAACCCTACAACAACAACGACGACGACAACTGCCGCATCAGCAGATCCAGACGAAGATTTGTTAGAAAATGGCTGCCCAGCTGATTTCGATGTTCATAAGCTGCTTCCTCATGAAACTAAGTGTAATAAATTTTATTACTGCGTCCACGGACATAAAGTTGAAAGACAATGCGCGCCAGGCACTTATTTCAACGCTGAGCTACAAGTGAGTATAATAAACACAATATTACGTTTTACTATTATTATTGCAAATAGACTGCGATGTGTCCATTTCACTTACGTCAGACTTAAAAACCAGTGACACAGAGCAGCGTCAAAATGCGAGATTTCTGACCTTTTAGGGATAAGAAAATTACTTTTACGGGCAAAGTACTGATATTACCAGTACGTGAATACACCTCTCGAATATTTTTGTGTATTTATAAACTTATTTTCTATCATAAAATCACCTCAAACTGAGGTTTACAATAAACGTACATAACTCTTAATATGTCATAATCTACCAGCAGACCTCGTGAGAAATTTAAAGTGGTAGTGCCATGCTGCAGATATTATGACTGCAGAATGAATAGGTCTGCCTTGCTGAAACAGTATCTAGCTCTCACAGAATACCAGCGTGTAACAGTAGAATAATGCCTGTGTTAAGTGTAGAGGATCGAAGATCATTTTCACTTGTGAGGTGGTATTCTATCTTAGTTGCAAAGCATCTGGATTGTGACTCTTAATCCAGACTATATGTAAATGTCTACTGGCCACATCATTCATCACTTTTACCATCAGGTGAACTGTGTGCACGTTTGTTACCCTTATTCTATAAAAATAGGGAAATAAAAGTTGATTGGTTTAAAATATTTCTTTTTGTGTCATCTAATTCTCTGTATAGGTGTGTGACTGGCCGGAGAACGTTGACTGCAGTAATTTTGACAGTGGCGAGGATGACGAAGATTGTGAGAATAACGATACGGATGGTGAAGGAGTTCTACCTAACGGATGCCCTGCAGATTTTGACATTCATAAACTACTGCCACATGAGAGTGATTGCAGCAAATTTTACTATTGCGTATTTGGAGAGAAAGTGGAGAGATCGTGCGCCCCTGGTACACTCTTTAATCCGGAGTTACAGGTAGGTATTTATTTATTGACCGTGCATGCATCTAAGTTTGTATAGTTATTTATGGATGTAATCTACTATCTGTTACAGCCTATAAAAGTCCATATCTAAACATAGGCTTCTCTATAGATTGCTTCATAGGGGTGACTTTTTATTTCGAATTGTTATCAGGAAGATGCTGCCAATTATCTCCCGTTTCAGTTTCCCTGTGTCGCCTCTTACAACAGCCACGAGATGAAATGGAGTGGTAGATATTCTTACTATTTCGAGTAAGAATAGTTGTGGATATAGAATTTCACATTTCACTTTTTACTCACATTAAGACGTCTGAATTATTTGAAATTTTGCATACGAACTAAAAACCGACGACAATAAATAAAATAGCTTATGACTGAGTATTTTGCACTAGAATTAACACAGTTCGTAAACAATGCGTGTTGTTTAGATTTTACAGACTGTATAATTATATCACTCTAATTTTATTTTTGTTTACTTTTCTCTCGGTGACAATTATTGCTAAAACTCACATTACTTTATTACATAGTAAAATTGCAATACAATTATTTTAACAAATAAAAGATTATATTAGATAAATACAAAACTAATATCAGCCAATACAGCTGGTATAGCCCACGACGAAAACGAGAAGAAAAAACTAAATAACTGAGAACTAATTCTAAGTATAACTCTTCAAGGATAAAAATACAAATTTCGACCAAAAATAACGATCTAGAAGCCTATATAACGAAATTAATAGCGAATTTAACTGAACTGCTAACCTTTTAGCTTCTTCTAGCTACTCGATATCTGATGACTCACGTCTGGATGAACTTAGTTCCACTATATTCAATATTCAAATACAACTGATAGAGGTGCCGTTAGCATGTTATTCGACATTATAGGAATATGTACTGTTGCAGCTTTTTTTATAAGAATTCCTAAAAGAAGCAAACACGCAGAATATAACTAATAATTTATATTAATTTAGGTATGCGATTGGCCGATGAACGTTAACTGTACAATCAACGGCAATCCTCCAGACATTGACTCAGGAGAAGGAAGTGGTGATCCTGATATGGATACAGATGGCATGTTTCCTAATGAATGTCCCAGCGATTTTGATCAACATAAGCTTCTACCACATGAAACTGAGTGCAATAAATTCTATCAATGCGTTTTTGGAGAAAAAGTCGAAAGAGAATGTGCGCCAGGAAGTTACTTTAACCCAGAACTTGAGGTAAGTAATAAATCATAATAAATTATTTAAACATTGGAAATTACTTTGATAATAATAATGAAGATGATTTATAATTAGTCGAAAATTTTTATGAGTTTAGAATAAGACTTCACGTCCCATGAAAATGACAAAACGATAATGTATGCATTATTTAATGATTTCTTATATTTACGCGAACACTACACATTGACTAAAACTATTTTTACGAATTTTATCGCGTTTAATTTTAATTTTAATTATTTTTGTTTTTAATTTCCGACGTTTCGGGTGCTTTCCAGCACCCATGGGTGTATCTTTATATGAAATCCGTAAAAGTAGTTTTAATCAATATGCATTATTCTTAATAAATTACGTTAATAACCATATATTTAGACCTTGTTGTCCAAAAATGATTCAACCCACAAACTGGCCGAAATAATGATCCAGAAGGCACTTATTTCAGTTTATTCCCAAATATGAAAGACTTAATAATATAATTACTACGTTTTAAGGATGTTTTCAACCATCTTGAACAAATAAAGTAGGACAAAGCTCTTTTAACATCTATGACAGCGGTTTTGTTATTGAAATTGAATCGAGGAACCAAGTCTAAGAGTAATTTATACATATGCCTAAACCTATGTAATCACTCTTAGGGCCAAATAGTGTATAATCACTACGTCGGGGAATTTTTGAAATAATATCTTGGAATCAATAATGGCTGCGTGTAAAAATTCGCTATGATTTTGATAATAGTGTTCCAGGAAAATGTTTTCTTGTAAATCATCGGATTAACAACTAAGTGCAAGATAATATTAATCGCCAAATCGAAAAATTATTAATTCATTCAGCAGTGACTGATTACACAGAAACTGATAAGGCGACCGCTACTGTTGAATAAAATATTTTCTATGACTTAAATGACTTATATTTACGTATGTTATGTTGGTTTAATGATAAAAAGGAAAATCACAAATCTGGACCCGATAGGTCTGCAGTCGAGTGAATAACATTTTTTTTTACTTTAAAAGGTTCGGAGTCAATTCGGAGTGAAATTCCTCACACCACCTACCGAAACTTAAAGAATAACCAACGTCTGCCGAGCCAGCTAGTTTACTTTTGTGCTAGGTTTATTGTGTGGTATTGGTGTAAGAGAAACTACCCTCCGTAGTTTTTACATGAAAATATGATGACAAGCAAACACACATTTATCAACGAGGATTAAGCTGTAGATGCGTTTTATCCCTAAAGCATAAAAAGAAACCGGAAAAATAATATCTGAATCTCCAATAGTTTTCCACCAGCTTCATGCTATAGGCTAGGTCAATGACTCTGGTTCTACTGCGGATATATTTGTTTTATAAATGGAGCACGTAACGCAGAGAAACTCAGAGCATAGCCCGCTGAACGATTTGAAGCTTCCTCAAAAGCTACATCAAAGCTGTACATTCAAAATTTTGAGAAACTGCGTGACTGGACGTTTTTTCGTAAATTCACAAGCGCTGCTTTTTTGGGTTGAATCCGTCGATTGGTCTGAAGCCTTAAACCTAAATTAACGTTAATTTAAATAAACGTACCGGTGGTAAAACTTCTTTCCTGCTTAGGATTTCGCCCACTCTCTTCTTTATTCAAAGCTGGTGGCAGGGACCTTCCACCTCCCATGGCCCCACCAACCTTGCGGTTATACGGACCGAATCTCGAGAGGTGCACGCGGTACTTGCTCAGGGCTCTTTCTCGCGTGCACTTTCTTAACCCTCTACAAGTTATTTATTCAACTCCTTGTCCCATTTTTCCACTCTTCCTTTTTGGGCTGGATGTACAAAGCACGCCTTCGGTTCCTGGCTGGTCTTCGCCTGTACAAGTATATGTCTTCTCCATTATGTCATATCCGTATATGTCATCTTCGTGCGTGCCTTCCGTGCGCAAACTCGCGCAGTCGGCCGAAGTTCTCCTGACCGTTCACTAGATTCGAGTAGTAAACCGGACCAATTCTTTCGCGTTCCATTCCATCCATCATCTTACACCGCAGGTCATCATAAATCACGCACTCCCACAGAACGCGGTGCCTATCCTCGTAGGCCGCTTCACACTCACACATACTTGATTCAGCCAATTTTGAATGTCGAACATTCTCGTCCTGAAACATCCATGCCCACTGAGGATCTGTGAGACTTGGTAGTCCAGTACGACCTAATTGGCATTAAGTTGCACCGCCACGTCCAGGAAAAAGCCGAATAATTTTCTGTCATTCGTCTCGTTCGTCCGTCGTTCCTGCCATATATTCCATAACTTAAGCCCAAATTCTCAGCGTTTGCACGCACTTGGTCAATCCTACCAAAACGAGTTACCACCAGATCGGCCGGAAGGATGTCGGCCAATACTGAGAGCGCCGCAGTAGTACCCATGGGCAGTAGCTACTTAACATCAAGTGCAATGTACGTTTCAGTGTCAACTCAAATTCAAAAAATAAAATTGCAGGTATGTGATTGGCCGCATAACGTAGAGTGCGCTGGTTCTGTTGGAGGTGATGGTGGAAGTGGAGTGGCTGGCGGGGAGGATTTACCCAACGGTTGTCCGGCAGATTTCGACATCCACAAGCTATTACCCCATGAGACAAATTGCTCCAAATTTTACTTTTGCGTTTTTGGTGAAAAGGTTGAGCGAGAATGCCCTTTGAATACCCATTTCAATCCAACATTACAGGTAAATAACTTGCCAATATATAAAAATAAATTATACAGGGTTATTGTGCAACGAACAGCCAAATTTGCAGAGAAGGTTCAGAATAAATAATATAGGCAAATGGAGAATAAAATGAACTTAAAAATATCTCAAACATTCTGTCCATTTTATGTTTTAAATTCAAAATGCGTGGTAATGCATTATTTTAACTAATTTTGCTGCGCACGTACACATTTGTAAGGGTCGATCGGTAGACAAAATTCAATTTGGAATATTTTCAAATAAAAGTAGAAGCTTTATTTACTCATATTTATACAAAAACTGAAAAACGGTATACGTATCATTATTTATATATTTCAACTTAAGTCTAAAATTGGTCTACTTTTTAAAAAAATAACCCTGTATACTATTAGTGTAAATATTTATGTTTAAAAAATTATTCCACCGGGTTTCTTGCTGCTTCTTCCCAAGACAGAAGTACTTACGTAAACAGTGGTAAATTATAATAAAACGTGTTCTGTTCACAAAATATTACCTTTAAGATATATTGAGACCAGTTTATATAGAAATTAATTATTAATAATAATAATGCGCCGTCACAATGTGCAGAAGAAACAGGGTGATAGTACACGGCCTTGTGGAACACCAACGTAATTGTACTCGTAATTGGAGCATGCACGTTTACTACGACCTTGATACTCTCATTTGCAAGAAAACTGGTGATCCAATTGCACAATTTCTCGGGAAGCCTATAAGAAGGAAGCTTCAAAAGAAGCACTTTGTGCCAAACCCGACCAAAGGCCTTCGCTATTTACCAACTAACGGCCAACACCTCCCCCTTGGAGTCCACTACCTCTGCCTATCTGTAAACTATGTAATCTAAAATAGTACTAGCTGACCGACACCAACGGAAACCGTTCTGTCGGTCACTAATCAGCTGGTGATCCTCAAGGTACCTCATGAGCTGGTAGTTAATAATTGTTTCCATCAATTTGGAAAACAAGGAGGTGATAACGATGGGCCTATAGTTGGGCGAATCTGAGCGGTCGCCTTTTTTAGGAATCGAGTCTACCCCATAAATTCGGAACGTCTAAGGAGTAGGAGTACCGGAAAAGACGCTTTAAAATCAGTGAAAGATTCGACTGCATTACGGCCTCTCGACTTGCTTAAGTCTAGGGAGAGAAGTGCTTTGCACACCCAGTGCTGTGTAAACTGCATATCCTGCTTGGAACATTTACACCGCGGGGTAGGTGGCGGTGTATTCCCCTTGTCATCGAGAGTCGAGTTAAACGCAAAGCATGGGCCAGTAAGCCGTTCTCCCTGTGCAGAGATAGTAGAGATAGCGGCCAGAAGTTTCCTTGAGCGGCCTTGGCGAAGGACCAGAATGCACGTGTTTCCGAAAGAAGTTGAACTAATTTCTCACCAATTCCGCCGAAGTGCTCTGACTTTGCCTTGGCATTGAAATAATACTAGTTTTTACGGATTTTATCGCGTATATTTAACACTTTAAATACCCGACGTTTCGAGAGCTTT
>DWHP01002910.1:0-13926 GCA_018247895.1 Parnassius honrathi
ATTCTACATTAAGAAATAGAATAGAATGAAATATTTTTAATAAACTTTTTTTAAATTAATTTAAAAATTATCAATACAAATTATAAGAAGTCATTTAAGCTTTAATCGTGGTTCGGAAAAAAACTCCCTAAGGAGAACCAGCAAGAAACCCAGCGGAACTTTTTTTAAACATTAATTTACAACATAATATTTTATACAATTAACTATGAAAACATTTAGAAACAGTATGGTGGCAATCACCTCATTCCCGGGGGTTATTATCTACCAATTATGTACTCGCGTATGTAGTATAATACCCTTTATTAAACAATTTTTGGTTAGTAAAAAATTTAAAGTTTTTGATAGATAGGTCCTGCATATTTTCTGGGGCTTTGTGGTAAAAGCGTATGCATTGTCCCATGAAGGAATGCGACTGTTTATAGTCGAATAACTGGTATAACTAGCTTGTGCTTGTTCCTAGTATTTACAGTATGTACGTCATTCTTTTGTAACAAAACCATTTTTGTTTATAAATTAGTTGAAGCCCTAGTTAAGCTGCAAAATCAATTCTGTGAGGTCGTGGTACCACCCCGGTACCGCGGTATATAATACCACGGTGGAGTAGAGAGTTACTTCTGCGTTCCACTTGGTGAGTGCAGATGGCTGGAGGCCCAAATTTACCCCCCCGTACCTTAACACGGTAGCGGAATTAAGAGAAGAACTACACCAGGAGGGTACCAGCACCCATGGTGAAGGAGAATCACTCGCTGAGCATCCTTGACCAAGTTATCCTACTCTTCCTGAGCGTGGGTGCTCAGGCTGTCCCACGTATTCTGGGTGACAAAAACTGCTCGGGGTAAGCGGAGCAACAACACTAAGGCGACCCCTGCCACGCTATCCGTGAATTTTTGCTACATTAAAGGACTTCATTCCAACCTTAACGCTGTCCACTACCATCTGGAGACGGCGTGTTTAACCAACCTGTACATCCTATGGTTGCGCGTAGATAACGACGACCGTCTCCGCGTCTACGGGTGCCTCTATAAACCCATATAAGTCCCATAGCGCTAATACCGAAACATACCGACTCCACGACCTCGTCAAAATGACTACAGATTCCGTGCTACAGCAGATCCTATCCACAGAGATCGTTATCCTTGGCGATTTTAACGCCCACCATGCCTAATGGCTCGGTTCGCGTTTAACCGATCATGCGGGGAGTTCTGTTAATGACTTTGCTTTAGCGTATGATCTGACACAACTGGTTACAGCCAGCGGATTCCTGATGTGGAAGATCATACACCTTCCCTGTTGGACCTTATGCTGACCTCTCATCCGAACGGATATCAGGTTTCCGTCGACGCCTGTTTTGGCCCGTCGGACCATTGTCTTGTCCGGAGCGTGGTGTCAATCACATTAACGTCGCGGTAGCATTCTGCAAGCCGCCGCCGTGTTTGGCACTATAAGTCTGCCGAACGGGATGGGATGCGGTCTTTCTTTGCATTCTACCCTTGGGGACGAGTTTTCTTCTTGCCGGACGATCCTAGCGTTGTTGCTGATTCTGTCGCAGATGTGGTACTTCAGTGTATGGAACATTTTATTCCGTCCTCTGTGGTGCTCATCGTAGGCAGATCCCACCCATAGTTTGGTCGCTTCTGCAAAATAGCATCACGCTATAAGCAGAAGTGCTACCGGGCGTGGGCTGACGCATCAACGTCTCGGGATGTAAACACCAGCGCTCTTAAAAAGAAGTATAATGCCGCCTGCGGGCTCTTCAAAAAAGACATTACCAAGGCAAAGTCTAAGCACATCGACAGAATTGGCACGAAGCTAGTTTGGCTTCCTTCGGGAACCCTTTCATTCTGGTCTCTCTCCAAGGCTGTCCAAGGGAACTTCTGTCAGTCATCCCTTTCATCTCTGCACAAGACTCGGAACGGTCGGACGGAGACGACTCACTGGCCCATGTCGCAAAGGAGAAAGCCGATCTGTTAGGCTCTCACTTTGGGTCCAATTCAACTCTCGATGACGGGAAGAACATACCGCCGACCGTCCAGCGGCGTGAGTGCTTAGATAGCACTCGGTTCACAAAGCACTCTTCTTTTTGTACGTCAGGAAGTCGAGTGGGCATGATGGAGTACGAAGCACACGTCCGTAGCACAATAGTGTGCTGAAGACTTGTGCTCCGGAGTTGGCACCGGTTTTAACGCGTCTTTTCCGATGCTCCTTCTCCCAAGGCGTAGTCCTGAATTCTTGGGGGACAGCTTTGGTCCAGTCGATCCCTAAAAAGGCGACCGCTCGGACCTGTCTAACTACAGGCCTATCGCCATCATCTCCTTGTTCTCCAATATAATGGAGTCTTTTGTAAACTGCCAGCTCATGAAGTAGGTGGTCGATTTGCTGGTGATCTTCTGGTCTACTCATAGATCGGCGGAGGCGGTTGAGTCCAAGGGGGTGGCATTGGTCGTTAGTTTGGACATAGCGAAGGCCTTCGCTATGTCCAAACTTCGGGTCTGGCACAAAGCGCTTCATTCGAAGCTCCCTTCCTATGGGCCTCCCGAGAAATTGTTTTCTTGCTAATCGGAGCATCAAAGTCGTAGTAAACGGTGCATGCTCTGATTACAAGCCTATTAACGCTGGTGTTCCACAAGACTGCGTGCTCTGCCAACGCTGTTTCTTCTGCATATCAGTGAAATATTGCAAACTGAGAACATTAATTGCTATGCAGACGACAGCAATGGTGATGCCTTATATACCAGTCGTGCCAATATTTCTCGGGAAATCGTCGCCGAGTACAGGGACAAACTTTTGTCTGAAGTCGAGTCTTCTCAAAACAGTCCGAGAGTTTTCTTAACAAACTCTCTGACTGTAGGCGACTAAATCTAGTCCAATTCAATCCCCAGAAAACATAAGTTTGCACGTTAACCGTTAAAAAGAACCGCTTTGTTGTATCTCCTCAGTTTGAAGGCACTCCCTTTGCTGCCTCAGCTAGCATCAGAATCCTCGGCGTCGACATATCGAGTAGTGTGCAGTTTAGTGGTCCCTTGGAGGGGATGGCCAAATTGGCCTCTAACAAGCTTGGCGTGCTCAGCAGAGCGAGACAGTATTTCATGCCGACACGTCGCTTGCAACTTTACAAAGCGCAAATTCGGCCTCACAGGGAATACCGTTCTCATCTATTTGCCGGGGCACCCCAGTGCCAGCTCCTTCTACTTGACCGCATCCAGCTCAGAGCGATTTGAATCGTCGACGACCGAGTTCTTTCTGATCGGCTCGATTCACTGGCGCTGCGTAGGGATGTTGCATCCCTTTACTTTTTCTGTCGTATCTACACTTCATGGGAAGTGTTCTGAGGAATTGTTCGGGTTAGTCCCAGCTGCCAAATTTCACGAACGCACATCGCGTCAAAATTCCCGATACCATTTTCACCATCTAGATGCTTGGCGGTCCACTACTGTACGTTTTACT
Organism: Parnassius honrathi; assembly: GCA_018247895.1. Taxonomy (NCBI): domain Eukaryota; kingdom Metazoa; phylum Arthropoda; class Insecta; order Lepidoptera; family Papilionidae; genus Parnassius; species Parnassius honrathi. The sequence goes on from DWHP01002910.1 coordinate 3,445, forward strand.
AGGAGTTTTCTTCCTCGTACAACTTCTTTGTGGAATTGTTTACCACCGGCCACTTTTCCGAACCGATACGACTTAGGGACCTTCGAGAAAAGAGCTACTTCTTGCAATTCCCCTAGTGTTGTTCATGGGTGGCGGTAGTAACTTACCATCAGGTGTGCCGCATGCTCGTTTGCCCTCTCTTCTATAAAGAAAGACTAAGATTGAATACATCGATATTAGTTCTTTTTTACAATGTTATATGTACGCGGAGTTTACCTTTAAGTAATTGTAGCACTTGTGTTGATACTTTTAAGTAATTGTACCAATTTGATGTGTTAGTGTTATCAATTGTTGGTATACCTAATAAAGAGAAAAAAAAATTAGGAATTAGGAAAAAGAATCTCCGGTTCTCATCATTTACCATACATAATGCTCTTTATACTAGTGTTCTGTGAAAGTAAGGACCTTTCTCATCGGATTTGAACCATTCGTAACTAAAGTGTAACATGATCATGTAAACAATGTATGGCAAATGAAGTTATGCCATTATAAAATATTTCTTAGAATTTTTGTAACTTTCTATAGTCAAGAAATGTATAGAAAATTTATACTTGGTTAAGCCATGCTGAAGCTATATTACAGTTATAGCACGAATTGTTTGACTCGCCTGGAGAAGGACCACGCTCTCACAGAAAACTAATATAAAGTAGTAGCTCAATGCTGCTGTGTTTCGTATGGTGAGTGTAGAGAACTGGAGACCATTTTTATTGGATACGAGGCATTCTATATTAGGGGTGACAACGCATTTTGATTCTTACTCAAGGATAGATGTAAATGTCTATGGACCACAGCATCCACTTACACCTTTCTTTCTGCCAACCTTATTTTGTGAAAAAAGCGAGTGCCATTTTATATAAGCTTTTCATAATTACATACCTCAGACACATTTCTCGCGCATCACTTAGATTATTCGCTGAGTTGTGATGGAAAGTAAGCTTTAAATTGAATACTTGGATCAGGTATGCATAAATAATGTAACTAGCACTTGTCAATCATTTATTCAAAGTTCGCACGCACCGTCTATGACGACCGATCAAACGTATTCCATCGAATCTGGCAGTGGCTCAACTTAAAGACCATTTGTAATCTGCACAGAAACGAATGTTAATTCAGTAACATTGTGGGTAATTTTAGTGACTCATTGGTATACCCAAGATCTTGAATGAGGCTATCAATTGTTTTACATGAGACGAGATTATCATATTGAATTTTTAAGTGATTGCGAAATTGTGACAACAGTTATGAACGTTTCTGTTAGTTAATGGTCAATCTCGTAAGTGTAAAAAACAGATGTGTGCATCCAATACGTATAAAAGAAATAATTTTTGAGAAGTATCAGATTTCTGAATTTTTAAAATAAAGCATAATTTATGTAAATCTCGTGTCTTTCTGGGTAGTTACCATCCTTTTAACTCTATCTGCTGCCAATAGCAGCGTTTCATTAAATTTTGTAATATATATGTACACATACATATATGTACTTAAAGCTACCTTAAGTTGTAAAGTGATACAGATGATAATGCGTTCGTATGTCACCACAAAACAGTCACGTTCTATCATTTCTAGTCCCATGAGATCAGACACACCTGTTACAGAAAAATGGTCAAACGGTTACAGAAATTATAGCTTTCAATTTTTGATGATTGTAAATATTTATGATATAAACCGGGTTATCTACTAGTAAGCCATACTAACAGTTATTATAGTATTGATCTATGCAATAGTAATAGATCTTGTACCAGACTTACATAGTATAAAATGTAAATTACTTGCAAAGAACTGATGAAATTTCTCAGACCCTCTCTTCTAAAATGCCCGAAGCAAAGAAAGATCACATCAAAATTATGTATAAAATGAAAAAATAATGTTGTGAAACTTGATATGCTGACAATGCGCACGAATACAAATGTATTATATAAATATACACTACATAGATGAATCAATTAAAGCGAAGTTTAGACTTAATAGAAATCGGAAAGGTAATAATGTGATCGATAAAAGCTGCATTATATGATAACAGGGGGTTCCCAGTACATCCCTTGCTTCTCAGCGGCGTACGTTTCCTTAATGGTCATTGGTCAGTGCAACGCCATTTTAACCGGGAACAATGAAAAAGTTTTGTTCCCCTTTACAGTGGGCGTCCATGCTGCATAACTTTCTTTGAGGTTTAAAACATGACTGATACAAAAATGGTTTGGTGCCATTGTTATTTCTAATCATAATTAGTCACGCAACTGTATGTGACTATGTTGATTTTTAATTTTAATTTACGTAAAGATTATTTTTTTTAAAGTTATTAACGCTAAGAATCAAACAACTGTCCTTATTTTTCCTCTACACAAAACACTGTTGAGGCACATGACATCATATCTTGCGTCAACAATATGAAACTACGTATATAAGCGTATACTCCTAATATTAAAAAATAATATACTACAATACTAATATGCAATATAACTTATATTATGTATAATATATATAGGTTCGTTCTTTACGCGATATACTTATTTGTCAATTGTGAACTGAGATTAATGATTCTTTTTTAATAGGCTATATATTTCTGTGGTAGTCCCATTATAAAATTGGAGAAAAAATCCACCCTTTAGGGTCCACACTGTCCACCCGATGGTAAGTGGATGCTGTGGCCCATAGACACCTACATTTATCATCAATTAAGAATCAAAATGTAGATGCGTTGCCACCCTTGAGGACTAAGATGGAATGCCTCGTTTCCAGTAAAAAGGGTCTCCGGTACTCTACACCCACTATATGAAACACAGCAGCATTAAGCTGCTATTTTACGGTGGTATTCTTTGAGTGCTTGGTCCTACCCCTGGTCGAGCCAACCCGTACGTGCTGCAACCACAATATAGCTGCAGCATGGCTCTATAAACAATACAATAATTAATTCAATAATTCATTACTTATAGCAAACAAGACTCATATTTGTTAGTATTGGGTTAGTAGGCATAATATAATTTTTAACAAATTTGTGAAAAAAATTACATTTATATGTGACATTTCCTCACCATGGGACATGAATATGCGGTACAGTCTGCTCACGATCATTTTCAGGATGCTATTGTCGTTTGTATTGTATGCGTACTAGAGACGCGCACCTCTTGTGCATAGTCGCGCAAAAGCAGTCCACTCACGCTGCCGCGAACATCCCTGATGCACTACAGAAGCGAGGCAACCCCAGCAGCACCCTAAACGCGTCGGTGTTTTGTACTCGGAGAACGTTGTAAGCCTTTGGAGTATATCTTACCCACAGGCTGCACGTGTAAAATGACGTGCAGAAAGCTCTAAATAGGGTTATTTTAACTGCCCTTGAAAAGCGTGCAAACCCGCGTGCTATAATGTTCGCTCTTACTGACCACTCCCTCCGTTCCCTCTCTATGTAATCATCGCCCTTGAGATGTGGAGTCAGAATGTAGCCAAGATATTTAAACTTAAGCACTTTTTGTAAAATATTATTGTTCAGTGAATTTTTTTTAACTTGTTATAAGCCAGTGCTTAACCACAATCCCACTTAGTAGTAACAAAAGGTCTTAGGTACTATGGTCATGAAGTTTCCTCCCGATCTTAAAGACCATGACATGGCTCTTTTTTACATTATAAGGCAAACCATGGGTGAGGGCGTAAGATTCACAAATCTTCAACAATCTTCGCAGGCCACAAAAAGATACATTCAACAACACCATATCATACGCGTAACTGATGTCGTTGACGCAGACAGTGTCTATGACAGCTGACTCTGATGCTGCTGAGCTCACCTATCAGCTAATTCAAATACAGGTTAAAGAGCGTTGGAGCCCTATGTCTCATCCCGTACTCCAAACCATATTATTTAGATAGAATGTGACAACGCATTCGTATTCTGATTCGTAACTTTTTTTATAGGATAGGGTGTCAAACGAGCACACAGTCAACCTGATGGTAAGTGGTTGTTGCGACCCATAGACATCCACTCTCGATTACAAATCAAAATGCAGATGCGTTGTCACCCGTGAGGACTAAGATGGAATACCTCGTTTCCAGTAAAAAGGGTCTCCGGCTCTCTACACTCACCATACGAAACCCAGCAGCGTTAAGCTACTATTTTACGCTGGTATTCTGTGGGAGCGTGATCCTTCCCCGGTCGAGCCGACCCATTCGTGCTAAAACTATACTACTAATATAACTGCAGCATGGTTTTACCACGTATAAAGATATGCATTTTGATTTTTAATCGAGGATGGATGTAGATTGTAGATGTCTATGGGTTTACAGTATTTACTTACCATCAGATTGACTGTGTGCTCGTTTGTATACTCTGTTTGTATTTATTATTGAATTGCGCATATATTTCTAAAAAAAAAGAAATAATGACGAACGCATAATCTTAAGTAACATAGTGCTTAGTTGAAATCGTTTTACAACTACTTTTTTATCTTTTTACATCAATGGCTAAATTACAATTAATTCGATAAAAGCTTCCGTCCGCCTAAATTTCTAGTACACCAAGCAGTCTTATAAAACCACGACAACAAAGTGCGCCATTGTTGCGATGTCCCTTATCTCCCATACAATGCCAAGCTACCGTGCTGTAAACGAAGCTCAAGCTCTTTGAATAAGGCATCCCATTGTCAATATTATAAATATTATGCTAATGCGATAATGGAGATTTTTGACTCCGGGCCTAAACGGCCAGGTGTCGCTTTGAAAGGGTTAACTCATGAGATTCAAATGTCTTGCGACCCTATTTTGAATGCGATCATTTATTAAGATTTGTTCCATTGTTTAGTCTCTTATTCCCATAGACGTGTACGCATCGTTAGTAATTTATGTGAGAAGACTAGTGATGGCATATGTTTTTAAAATTCTATTGCGTTCAGGACTTTTAGTTTGTTCGATGACGTTTGGTCGTAAATTTTGGTTTATTTTAGTTTATTACCTTCACGAATTTTTGTGGTTTTATTTTTATAATATAACGTTGAGATCAGTTTCGAGTAAACTGGCATTTATGTAAATCTAAAACCATTAAAATTATAGACAAAAACCTAAATAGTTTTTCGGATTGAGTTTTTACAGATTTAGAAGTTACTCCTTATGTCAGTGAGGCAGAATTAGTTGTAAATATTGTTATATTTTCTGTTAGAACCCTTACATATCTCTTCCTACAGATGGCGAATAACCGATTTAGTAGTAAGGTATCTACATTCGAAGTTATTAGTTTATTTACTAAAATTAAATTAAATATAAAATATCTTAGATTATTATTTACCAGATGAAACATCAACAAAAAATATATGACTATTATCATCATCATCTCTTAAGGAATGTCGCAAAGTACTGACCTGAGTCACCTGCATCCATCGACTTCCTGCATGTTAAATATACATTATAACACAAACTTTTTATTTTTTGTAGCGTTTTCTGTACATTACATGTACTGTTTAGTATCAATTACTTCACTACCACATAATATCATTCCGTGAGAGTAAAAGACAACAGAGGGCTGATCCTGGTAATAACTCGAAACAATAAAAACGGTTGCCAACCTGCTTGCCAATCGTTGTAACTATGGCAAGTATCCAATAGGAACGGCCTACGTTCGGCTGTGAACTTTTGATAGGCTGCTATAGACAATGAATTTAAATATAAGTATTTTTTATGAATAAAAATGTTATAGGCTAAGTTGTAGAACATCCCTATAGTTTTTGCGATAGTGCTAGCTCGCTGTCTACCTTTTTGCACTGAATTGCTTTATTTAATTCTTACATTTAAATCAATCAACTTTCACAAGTCAATTAAATTTTTTTTGTCGGTGAGAATGAGAATGATGCTTGAAGTTAAGAATAGAATGTCTCTCTTTTGTTCTATAGCAAAAAAATACGTTTATTATGTTATATTAGTTTCATTAATTAGTTATCGATATCGCATAATGAGTGAACTTGCTGTGAAGTATGTAATAGAGTTAAAATAAAGTATTAAATATTGCGTATTTATAAATGAGTTAATTTTATAAGTGCTTGTTCAAAAGTGACATTTTATTTTGTCGCTTATTCTGCGATAAGAATGGCAGCCGCTTCCGCTGCGTGACTGACGTATTTATAACATGAAATTATATAATTCTACCGCCGACGTCTCAGGTTCGAATCTGTATAATTTTCATGATTTCATGTCGCGTTGCCGCAGTGCCTACTAATTTCAGCACTTCGTGTCTAATCGAGATGTTTATCTAAATAACCTGTTTTGGAGTAATTTCTTGGTATAATGTCTTCAGAACGCTAATTACCTCCCTTTATCACCAATAAATTTTCTTTTGTTTCAAATAACAAAAACAATTTTGTCCATTCAGTACTGGCAGAATGAAGTTCTGTTTGCATCCATTGTGACATAATAAACATGTTCATTCATATATTCTGGGAGTCCATATGCAGAGATTTTCATCATATTTTTATTGCTTGGTTCCTACAATTTAATTATTCCAAATTCCATCTTCATCGTCCCGATTATTGGCAAATCGTATCTACGCAGATATTTTAATCATATTTTTAATCGTTTTTTTACTTGATTCGTATATTTTACTGACTCCAAATTCCATCCTCATCGTCCCAATTGTCTGCTCTACCACTCTTCGTTTTACTAGGATTTTTCTCCAACGCAAAACTACATTGTGTAATTTAACGTTGCCAGTGATTTTTTGGATTGGAATAACTGTTGTATTATGTTATATATACGGTCGTCCCAATAAAAGTACCTATTCCTTCCAGAAACACACATTTACCTACACTAAAAGAAGATGCTGCTACGTTTAGTATAAGCGTAATTTAATCAGATTAAAATACTCCAAAATTTAAAAAATGTCATACTCTATATTTAGATATTATTATTTTACGCCGCCACTATTCGACGTAAGTGAACCCACTACCCCACATTATAATGTGTAGCGTATGTCATAAGAGGCAACTTTTACTTAGAATAATTTTAGAAGTTCATAAATAGAGACGATTACGAGTACTTACCATCTATAAAGCCGTATGCTTGTTTACCTTTGTATTTTTCTGTTCTACAAAAATGAAATAAAATTTTGTATTCAATAATATATTTTTTATATACTGAACTCTTAAAACTGAATATAATACATTAATTTAGTTAACATAAAAATATCATTTGTATTGTAAAGCAAACATGCACGTTATTTATCATCGAACTATATTACTTACGTAGTAGTAATGTTATTTATTTTAAATCTGTCACTTTGTTATATTCCATCCATTTATAATCTGCCGTTCTTTCATCGAGGTAGGTTTTTACTTCCACAATAAAAACTGCACATGATGTCGCATCAGTAAAAAGCGTTATAACATCCATATAATGCAATATAATCTGAATTAATTCAGCTATCGACACGCGCATTACCTCCTTATTAAAAAACTGGCAAGCAATAGTAATAATTTAGAAAAAATAGAGATATTGCTACGCTGCAGCACGTATGGATCGTTTCGACCAGGGATGAACCGTGCTCGCACAGAATGCCAAAATAGCTTAGTCCTGCTGTTTCGTATGGTGAGTGACAAGAATCTAATAAGTGGACTGTGCGCTTATTTATTATCCTTCTAATAAAAGTATAAAATGTGTATATTTATAACTACGGGAAATAACTTAAACGTCTTATATCGTAACAGCTACAATTGTTCTTTTGAAGTTAAAACGTAATACGTATTTGCCACTATTTCTATGAACGTTTTCCAGCCAGTTTTCGTTTTTAAATTTAGTTTGTGTTGAAACTAAATTAAACGTTTTGCTCCAATTAAAAGATTCGTTATTTGAATTACAGGAATGTTCATATGTACACAAAGCGTATGTTATAAAGACTACAGTGCGTACACAGATGGCGGGCGGCCACAGCTGTTCTTTGACTATTCTTATGCAAAGCGATACGGCATTCTGCTGTGTAACTGGCTCGTGGTTGTAATCGTCGACTGCCTAGTGTTTATTGGACGGAAACATCGGTATATCGCATTTACGAATCAATTTCGTAACAATTTAATGTAGCTCGTTTGGTGTTTTCATATTTTAATACCATTTCACCAAAAAATAACAGGCAGGATAATACAGATGTACAAAAAAAAACAACAATGTTATTCCCTACTACTCTGTGTTCTACGTGTGTTACAAAAAAAAAAAATACGTTGTACACATTATATGTACAACATATTTCTTTATTACTTTTAAAATTAAATTTGCAGTGATTTTAATCAAATGCTAAACATTATTTAGCCTCACTAATCTGTGGTGACAGTTTTTGGCGGTGTTAAAACATAACAAAATACCGGAATCTATATTTTCACTTTATTCTACTGACAAAGAAGTGATATATTGTGCCGTAACTTTTTGATTTGTGACGTTGTTTTTTATGGCGTTAAATCGAGTTGTTTTCATATAAATTACTTTGGATTTCGTGAGACAGACTTTAAAGAATAATATATTATTAACGTCGAGTAAATTCAAAATGTTTATAATTGGATGTATTTTAATAGTTGACTAAAGATTAACAATATTAAAGTATTTGAATCTTCCAACGAATATTTATTGACGTATTTTTTATTATTTCGACGTTTTAAAATGTATTATGCATTTTTATAAAACACATTTTACATTATTTAGTTACGTCCTCCGTCCCATTCCTCTGTACAGTGCGCTTTCAATCCTTAGAGCAGCAGTTAGCCCAGCACATGTGGCCGACTTATATATAAAAAACAACATGACCGAAGGCTACAAGAAAATTTTTACAAATGCTTCACATCTTCATTCTCCATTCTTTACCAGCCTGTAAGCAGTGAACTTACTGCTGGACAGGAGCCCATACCGTTGTAGCAATTTATTTATTTATTGGATGGACGTACACAACAGTTTATATTCACTTTTACGTGACATACATACATATTATATACAAAGTTTAATTTAAATTTAAAGTTTACTTTAAAAACAACAAATTTTATGACAATTTAGTGAGTTTTAAATAATTAACGTGGAGTTGACTTGAAGTAGTGGAACAGTTGAGCGCGAAGCTTATATATATTATTGTCACAGAAATCTAATTTAGATTTCTGTGATTATTGTCAAAGACATCAATGCCTAACCTGACTCAGTCAGAATCATGTCATTATAAGAGCGACACATTTGTTATAAAGGATTGTTAAATGAAGTATTGTTCTTATAGACCTCATAAACGTTAGGACGACGCCTGGGATTTGACAAATTGATTTGGGATAAAAGATTTGGGGAAACAATTTTGCTGTGTATTAGTTTGTGAAAGCAAAGAATATCTTGTATAGAACCTCTATTACGCATTGATGAAACTCCAAATGTAAGTAGTCTATCCTGATAAGACGGTAGTTTGCGACCTATTTTTAGCCTATAACTGACTATCTTAAGAGCTTTGTCTTGGATCTGTTCTAGACGCTTGGAGTGCGCTTCGTAAAATGGAGATCATACAACAGAATCATACTCAAGAGTACTTCTTATCAAAGCATAAAAGAGATGTATAAATGTGGATGGTTTTTTGAAATGTTTGGTTGTTCTGGTAATAAAACCCAATGTTTTGTATGACTTAGAAATAATGTGATCGTAATGATTTCTGAACGTAAGTTTATTCCAAACGTCCCGTACGTTTAATACTGCTCGTCGTAACTGTGTTACCTATCGCCGCAATATATACCTACCGCGATCTTTCAAAGCTATCCTAACACTTACGTTATCCAGGAGCCGAAATGGGGTGATGGTGATGGATTTTTTAACGCCATCACCTTACCGTACCGCATACCTACTAACAAGTTAGTAATCGTATCATAAGGGTACATGTGTAAGGTAAAAACTACGAAAACTGTAGAAGTTTGTGAAAAGGGTATATATATCCAAATGACAAAAATGTGTTTGTATATTGGTAAACCAAAAACCTTTTAGACGGTATAACGAATTTAACGAAGCATCCTATATTAGTACTCAGCGGTGACAACTCATCTACATTTTGATTCTTGATTGGAGATAGGTTTAGGTGTCCATCATGTGGATTGTCGCTCGTTTGTCACCAAATTTATATTACACAAATTAATATTCTTTCAATATAATATATTAAAAATTCTTTAAAGTATATTTAGTACATATAGACTGAGAAACGAAATGGAGGGTTGTTTTTGCGCAAATCTAAAGACTTTATATCAGAAATGTATTCCAATAATCAATCAATCGTGACGAGGCGAAGTAAAGTAGCTTGATCCGTAACCCTTCAATCGTCAATTATGCATCACTTACTTTACTTCCACTAAATGCCACAAATTATTTCCAAGTATTGGCAACTATTAAAAAAAATATTAAAAATTATATTCGTTGGCGCTTTACATTAAACGTAGCTTTATTTATTGTAAGTAATATTTCTATATTTTTATAATACAA
>DWHP01002911.1:0-13924 GCA_018247895.1 Parnassius honrathi
AAAATTATTGGTCACCCATACATTCATACATTTTTTTCATACCCAAGAGGTTTGAACTTCGCTTAAATAATATTTTTGCATGTTTTTCAGAAATAAATTAATTTGCGAATTTTTTAAATAAAAACTGCAAAAGCTATTCATACTGTTTACTTTTTATCTATCAGCACAGTTAGTGTATAACAATAAAACAACAAAAAACCCATAGAAATCATTCATTTTTGGTCATAGTGTTCAAGACAGTAAAAAAATCGACTTTTCTTTAAAAAAAATATATCAAAGGTGATATATTATGTTTCGCATTTTTTTCAGAACGGCCATAAGTTGTAAGACATTTCAAGGTTATCCATTCATTACCGGACACCCGATATAAAAAGCACATATAAATTACACAAAAAGCACATGGCTAAAAACGATAAATGATTGTTGAACTTATTTAAAACTCTTATCATTTCAAAAAATTCTATATTCGAAAAGAAACACTCTACTATATACTCTCTCTCTCTCTCGTGACAATTGTAGTAGAAGTAGATGAGTAACCAAGTCAGGTGAGAGAGTTACTTTTTAATTCAAGGAGGATCTGGATGAAAATACAAAAGGTGCTCTTATTTCAACTATTTATACCGCTAAGCAGTAGTACACCTATTAGTAGAGCAACATAATCACAGACTATGAGCCTTTTGTACTCAGTCTCAATCCCAAAAACGCGACAACTATTACTTACAATTAAGGCCCTGTTCAATGAATTGACTGAAGTTGGGCAAGGAATGAAGTGGGCGTTTAGTGTTAGTCCATAGAGTTAATTAGGACGAAATGGGTATGTAGCGTACCGCGATCCCGGGGAAAGTCCCGCTGGCGACGGTCGTCGCGGCCGTGGCGCTTGTCGTTGGAGCGCTGGCGCTTGCTAGGTGGCGCGTCGCGGCTGGCCGAGCGGTCGCGCTTCTCCCGCTCGCGCTCGCGCACCACGCCGGCCGCCTTCGCCTCCTTGTGGAACTGCTCAACCACTTTCCTGGCTTCCTCCTCGCTTAGTTCCGGGTATATCACATCCTCGAGCCACTGCCCCTTCTCCGGCAGACTGAAGTTAGCTAAAAACACATTTCTCTTGTTAGTATTTTGTAATGGTTGTGTGTAGTTGCGCCCGGCGTCGCCGAATCGGAACATCAAATCTATTTTATAGTACTTTGCTCGTACAGAACAGTACGTTAAGCGCTATGAAAAGGATTACTAGGCCCGATCGTCAATCGATAACGCAACTACGATCGTTTATAAATGAGGGAGGACAAATCTAAGACTGTATAGTCGTTCCGTTGTTAAATATAGAGACATAATGGATTGCGACTACATTTAGTCGTGTCCGTCGTACCGGCTGGCTACCAACCTTTCATATCCACGATAGCCCCGTCCGGCACTTCCTTCCCGTCAGCCTCTTCCCTCCGTTTCTGTCGCTCGCGATAAGTTTCTTCGTCAGTAACAATGACTACGGCGATCCGTCGGTAACCGTCGAATTCTCTCAACTTGCGCCTCTGAGCCGACGGGTATACGTTCGTCTGTTTTACACAGCGAAACCGTGACATATATATCGTCGGCGCGTCGTCGTCGTTAATGTGGAGCAAAACGAATCATATTATAGGCAACGTCCGGGTGCGTATGGCAGGTAAGACACCTAGAACAAGCTCAATAGAGATCCCAGACGCTTTAGCATTTCTCATTTGGTTTTTGTTTGGCAAAGTTTAAATATCAATTACTTAACCTAACTACTCACCCTGGCTGTCTTTGAAAATTACACATTAATATACATTTATCAAAGCCAGTATTATCTAACTATATTAAACTTAACTACACAACATACCTTTACGATGTGGCTACTAAATAAAATGATACAAATATAAAAAAGTATGATGTGATGAGAGCAAAAGGACTTCGCCAAACTTCCGTAAACGATCTCAATTGTTCCTGATTAAGGGCCTGCCAGAACAATAAACGAATTACAAGTTAGTTTCGGTGGAGTCTCACCTGATCGAGGATATAATTCCGCCTGCGTCCTTTGGCGATTTCCAACAATTTAAGCACGCATTTCGCGCACTTTGTCACCATCGCGTCCCAACGGCCCTCGTAGCTCGTCCGGAATGGTTTACAGTCCACCTGGGATCGATGTAACAGTCACATAGTCACGCAAGCAGAAATGTCGCGTTACCGCTTAAAACTAGCTTAACATTAGGAGAAAAACGTTATATTTCGATACCAGGGATACTCCGTGTTGACAGACTTGTTATTGTCCTCTTCGAGCGCCGATCCACTGGTATCATATAACACTGCTAGGGTTGATTCGACCGCTACAGGTCATAGTATATTTTTTAATAACGCGTTTATTTTGACATAAATGTTGCTGTTATTTGCACCCTGTTGAAAATACAGACTGGCATTAGTTTTTGTGTAAGTTCATACAGCAGTAGTGCAATTTAGTATCAGTAGTCAAACCTCATTGTGCTGAAAAGGAACTTGAGTAAGTTTATTTCGTGAAGTGTCATGATCATGTGCGGAATTCGATAAATTGGGTTGGGCCACTATTTTATAAATTTCAAGATACATCTTAAATTATTGATAGCGATAAAGTACTATTTTTTCACCAGATCACATAAAATAAATAGGCGCTTTTAATGCGAAGATATGCCAAAACTATCTGTGATTGTCGGTCATGTACTTTAATATATAACTACCATGAGATTTCACATATAAATATTACCTGCCATACCTATTAAACAGTATGAAAAATATTAAGGCAACCTCTAATAGATCTATTTTTGAGATATTAAACTCTATAACCTTATCAATTTAACAGTTCAAATACCATGACAATGGGATATCGTAAATATTTAAGAGAATGAATCACTGTTATTCAAGAAACTTAGCACTGCGTAATATAAATAACTGCTTGACAATATAACCAGACCTCATATAGAATGATAATAGTGTCAAATGAGAAATTTTTCTTCAATTATCTATAATATAATATTCTATAAAATATTTACTTTTTTGCATTCTAGACAGTCGAGTACTTTAAATAATTTCAGCCATAAGCCTTCATTCCCTAAATACATAATCCGTTAAAGCTGTTACTTTGCACTGTCAAGTGTTCACTTATTTTGTAATCTTGTAACATACCTTCATCTTGTCGAAGAGAGCGCCAGTTGAAAGGATGTTGTAGCGCTTCTCAGGGTGAGAAGCGGTGTGTTGCTTTGCCCAGTATGTTTTACCGGAACCGGGCATGCCGACCATGAGGATAACCTATTTCATAACGACATGCATTAGAATTACATATGCTCGAATTTACTTCAAAGTTTAAATTCATCATAATAATAACTTGTATTACAAACATGTAACCTACACATGGTTTCAAAGTATCCAAGTACGAGATTTATTTTATGAAATATTTGAAAGTTAGCCTCGCCTTTATAATTATCATTTCTCACATCTCACATCAATTAAAGCATTGATTAGAGAAATAATGGTATATACTGGAATTCGAATCCAAATCCTTGAAGGTTAAGAGAGACATCAGACATCCTGTGACAGGCTCTATCCGTAAGTTTATATAAAATATGCTGCTCTGGTATCAATCATGTTAAATTTTTTTAAGTAACTTTATCATGATAAATTCATGCATGACACATTAGAATACCTACATTACCAATATTTGAAGCTTCCTGACTGTCAGAAGTTTCACCTAGCTTTAAATTTAAAATAAATCAGATTATTTAATATATATTCATAACGATGACATGTCATAATCCCATATTTCCTTGTATTTGTAATAAATACATCACGTCCCTCCTGAGTCCAGTCTTTTATCACTGTTATTTTCATCCACAGCCATCAAACATCCTAATTTAAGTGCCATGCTGATTTCTTCCACCACAGGTATTGCCGCATACTGCTTATATATAAAACACACAATATTTATTACTATATGCATGATATTAGTCAATTAATTGGAATATCAATCCCACAAACTTGATGATTCTTAACCATATTCATTAAAAAAAGGTATTTGATGTACATTAATTTCTGATCATGAGGAAATAACTGCAAGCCTAAGAATATTTTTATATAAAGGTATCTATTACAGTGGAAGATGCGCTACGGGCTTTATTTTGAAGACACCATATATACTGGCAAAAATTAGAATTCATCATGCTATTTCCTGTGCTCCTGTTATTTTATAATAACAAATGACATCCCCCATAAAAAGTTTTCTTCAATAACAAATGTTATTTCTACAATAACAATTGTAATTTCCCTAATAACAAATGTTATTTGCTCAATAACAAATATTATTTCTACTTAATATCCGACATTATATCGGCATATTTATTAACCCCTACCTCGAAGACGGTGGTTGCACGTAAATGCCATATTTTGTATGTCAGCGAGCCGGCGGAGCTGCAAATGCCAGGAGGACTAAGTATGAAACAAAAGCACAAGTTCACCAAGATAAAAGTTATATATCAAAGTGAAATCATGTAGATGTCTAATTAGGTTCAAACTGGAATGAGCTGCAATACACTTGATCCAATGGATTCTCCTCAATCCCAATTTGTAGAGCATCCATATTTGTAGAACTCGGAGTCATTAAATTTGTTTCCGTCGAATAGAGCATATTCTGTCTTTTAAACATGTAATTGGTTTACTAAAAAAGGTAATCAATAACTATACTATACTTTACAATTTTAAGTCCAATTTAATATATCCACTGTTAGTTTACAGTAAGTCTTCATATAATATATGGAAAATCTGTTTATAAATATTACAGTGGTGTGTGCAATAAAAAAAGCAATTGATATTGTAATAATTTTCAGATTTTGACTCGCTCACATTCCGTATTTGACCAATGGCTCAATTGGACAACTAAATAGTTAGTTATACCCAACTTTGCCCACAGCTTAGTCCGTTTGATAATTTAACATAATATGGTAATGATTTCATTGCATTTTATATTTGAAGTTTATGTGAATTTTATGACAAAATTGTTGTTTTATTTATAACAAACTTAATAAGACAAAATTATATAATTCCATTTTACATTTGTTGAGATAATAGTTGAACATCCAGCAGTTTTACAGAATGGCGAGTTTTAATTTCAAAAACAAGAGGGGACTAGTCGCCTGCTGTAAGGATAGTTACAGCAGATTTAACAAACCTTCATAACCTGGAATATCTGCATCAGTGCTAGGTTATATCAAAAAACTCTGAATTACTTCTTATCCACAGTTGCACAAATGCCATCAACAAACTTTATAGTATAAAATGTATTTTTTTACAGCTTATTGAACGGAACTATAGTACGTCAGTTATTGTTGAACAATAATTAGTTATTAAATTTAAATTTCATGAGCCGTGTGCTCGTTAGCCCCCCCCCTCTCTTACATTAAAAAAATTCACAAGCTTTGAGGCATTCCGTCTTAATCCTCCGAGTTAACAAGCGCACGTGTTGTTTTCTTTGTTTGGAGTTGACGCTAGTTTACAGGAGCGGCTGCTTATTAATGACTAGCTGGCCCGGTAGACATTGTTCTGCCCTTCCAACTAACAATGAGTTTCAATTTCACACACTTTTCTATAGACTTTATATACGTGAAGCTAAATTCTCCTTATTACTCTTAGAAACACATCAAGAGCCATTATTATGACAATAAACTGCAAAAAAAGAAGAAAAACATAACCCTCTTTTATTCTTCCGTAAACGGTTAAATTGCTGCATATATGTTATACACGATCACTTACTGCCTAAGTACCAAATTTTATGAAAATTCATCCAGTAGTTTCCGCGTGAAACGCGAAAAATTTTTCTACGGATTTATTATACGCATAGATGAGCATACAAGGTGGACTCGTGGCAGCAGTAAATTGTACAGTACGCGGATAAGCAATAAAATTAAGTTAATAGCAATATTAAGTTCTGATTAATCACGTGCTCCGAGGTGAAGGAAAACAGTGTGAGTAATCTTGCATATCTAATGAATTATTTAAAAAAAAAACATTTTTGAAGACGTGTAGTCCGCTAACACACATTAGCGTGTAGTCCGCTAACACACATTAGAACAGTGCGGCTGACACTTCGTTTAGCTATAACACCCTCTCAAGAAAGAGAGGGAGTACAGTGCAGAGCAGTAAGACGTATGTATTCTAGAATGTATATAAGACATAAGACATAAATGTCTCATGTCTTATGTATGTATTCTAGAACGTATACTGGCTGTAGCTTTATGCATATATGCTCGATAGTTATAAATATAGAGCTGAATAAGCTGAGGAGCATGTCTCTCGCTTTAAATTTTATAGTAATTGAGAAATATTTGCAGTGAATGGTGTAAGACGAATACATCACCACATTTTGCACCGTTGGTACCGGGAGAGGCGGCTATGGGAAAAGCCACAAAAATCTAATTATTCCGATTTATTGGTAACAATAAAGTTGACATCAGACATGAAATACGGCAATGGGAAACAATTATATAACAATTATATAGAAAGAACAAAAAACATACAAAGAACAATTATATAGAATTTACTTTTGCCACGTGTGATAGTACCACGTGGCAAAAGTAAATTCTACCTCTATGGCTAAATATCTTGTACATCAGAAAGAATGAAGAGCATCTTGAGTTATGTTACATTAAATATAGTTTTGACTCTAATAGGTCCAGAGGAGGCCCCCACGCCGAGCAGTGGGACGTTTTACGATCATTTCTTCCTAAATGCAAGTTCGAACCCAAAGAATTATGTAAATTTGAAATGCCTTAACATCAAAATTTGAGTTTACGGACGAAACGAAAATTAGATTTTCGTTCAAGTCACTTACCTTTCATACACGGCAGCTTTATTATACGTTTGAGCCATAGCTTAGTTTTGTCACCCATTTACGTATATACTTAAAGAAAAATACCAATCATGTGGTGATAAAGAATTATATATTTCCTTTAATGTAGTCTTAAATAGATAAGTCAACTCAACTAGACAATATGGCGTCATCGGTTTTTACGCCTTCATATTCCATTAGTAAAACATTTATCCTATCCTCCTATTTGTAATAATTTCATTATAATGTTATTAGTAATCATACAAACTATGTAAATATTTAAGACAGGCTAAAAAATCTCTAGAACCTCAAACATTCAAAACAAATTGTTATAATTAAAAATATATCCAACATAATTGTTTATAATACAAGGTCAGTTTTATTGTTGAAAATTTTAGCTACACATTAAGATAACTTAACCCCACTGTCCCAGAAGGGTTGTTTTCCAGATGTATATAATAAAAGGTTTGTTGGTTCTATGACATCATCTAGACGAACGAACGTCGGAATTTCGGAATATGAAGTTGCATATAGATTTGTCTTCATATCTTCAGTGTCAGGCTCGCTTCTTATGGTAATATTTGACGCTCCCAAAAACACTCAAGTTCTTGATCGAAACACATTCTGATGTGTCATTCAGTTATGGCTAATTAGTCAGTAGGTTTCCTGGTTTTTAATAATATTAAACTTATTTACGTATACGTTCAGCCCAACGCGTTTTCGCGTTCAGTTTTGGTGTGTGCACTATTAACTACCAAACAAGGCTCTAACAACCAACAAATGACAGTATATCATACAAACATGATCAATCCAAATACTGCAGAGTAGTTTAAGGAAACAGTATTAACTAATATAAGTGTATTACCAACTTTGTGTTTAATAACCCACCTGTTCAGCAATGTTTGAAATAGCTAAAGATATGTTGGTCTAGTAAAAAAATACTTTGTTCATATTTATATTTTATAGCACTCAGCATGTACTCTTTAGTGATAATTTAAGTATATGTGTAAAAGGTAAAGATATGAGTATCTTTGTGTTAATGCATACAATTATAGCTACACGAATAATTTTAAAAAGTTTAATTTTTCTCTTTTTATAATTTTTTTTGTGACTTAGTTTTGTAAAGGATTTGCCACGACGTATTTCAGCAGTTGTGAATTTTATTTCTTTTATCTTTAATGTACCGGTAACTAATATAAACATACACAAATAATAAAGTTATTCATCTCTGTCTACTCAATCCCATGTAACATGTATGTGATTAGATTAACAAGTAGACTAGAAAGCAATGGACTAGCAGCATAGTGTAATGACTAGAAATCCATACCATCTGAGAAGGTCAAACAATATTAGTACATTTTCTCTATTTGTGTTATGTTTATTCATTTTGATGGGAATTGTAATTTTAATTAGTTGATTGAAATTATTTCTAAGTTATCATAAAATTTACATAGAATTTACTTTTTCCATAAGAAAAATATATTTATCTCTTAAATGTGAATTAAGTTTGTCTTCGTGGGTTGGATCATTAGGCCATTACTGTATAATGCGGTCGAACGACTGTAACGGTAAGATTTGTTGTAAACTAGCGACCCGCTCCGGCTACATGAGTGATTTCTGAATCTCAACAACAGCGCTATCTACCGGGTCGAATTGTGAATTTAAACCATACAGGGACCAACTCAAACGCGCACAAAATTTTTTTTCCAAACCGTTCGAGCCGATTTTTATAAATTGAGATAGAGTTGTTTGTGGTTTGTGTGCGATGGTGTGGTGGTGAGGTGGTGTGACGGTGTGGTGATGAGGTGGTGTGCGATGCAGGAGTAGGTAGGCGGTACCTCGCACTCGGGCACGGTGGCGGGCGGGCGCGGGCCGGCGAGCAGGGCGGCGTGCGCGATCAGCACGTAGCCAGGCAGCAGGCACGCCTCCGCGCCGTC
Source organism: Parnassius honrathi (assembly GCA_018247895.1). Classification (NCBI taxonomy): domain Eukaryota; kingdom Metazoa; phylum Arthropoda; class Insecta; order Lepidoptera; family Papilionidae; genus Parnassius; species Parnassius honrathi. The sequence continues at coordinate 8,788 of DWHP01002911.1, forward strand.
CAGCTCCTCCTCGACCACGTACCTGCAACACCACACTCACCAATTATAATCTTACGCTCACCATACCGACCTATTTGGGTCCGGGTTAACTAATTTCTTTCGCAAATGGCTCACACAGTGTTATCGTCATTAAAACTTGCGGTTTTAATATATTCTTTGGTTACTAATGTATGTCTATATTTATACTTTAATTTTTCTTACACGTTTATCTACTTTAAATCTAATTAATATTTCAAAAACATACATTAATAATATACACTTTTCTATCAAATTAATTTCCCCTCTATAAAATCTGTCAAATATTACACCGTGCTGTCATTCAATTACATATTACTACCCAAACATTGCACCACTAAGGTGATTCGAAAAGTGTATTACCAAATTGAATCAACCACATGACTATACTCTTTCCATTATGTTATTGTATTCTGGACATGGAACTACTACTTGCAAGAAAATATTGATTAAAAAATAAAATATTACCTAATTTTTTTGATTATTGTAACTAAATAATTAACACAAGTACATTATAACGTATTTCATAATTAATATGATATTTATTACGTTACTCGTACTTTTTTATTAACATTTCGTTAGTTTTATTACAATAAAAACACAGTCATTCTTGTTTATTGTGATGACACCGCCGCCATGTTATCTATTAAAATCTCACACATGCCCATGTTAAGCACTACTTTTCTGTTTGCTGAATGTTGTTCCATTTTTAATACGTTAAACAGAGTGCACTGTATTTTTCCGACCTTTCCGTCTTAAAAATTGATTATATAGAATGAAGGAATGGTGTTGAAAGGACAATCGAGGGAGTTGATGATGATTATTTGCATGACTATTTTGAAAGGAAATATCAAAATGCCGGACCCCTTTTACCACTGGAAAGTGTGCGTGACCATGTCGCGAAAGCACTAGGAATCAGCGTTGGTACTGTGATAAATATAACTAAAGAAGTCTACGGAAAACGGGGTTCCGAAAGAAATATGTCCTCAAAGACAAAAAAGAAAAGGAAGAGATCTTTCGTAATAATTAATGTGAACAAATTGGATGGTGACGCAATACGACTTCACATTTGTATTACACACTTATTTGAGAAATGAATTCCCCATATGAAAGAAGTTAACCATTTTTCTTCACGACTGTAGCTTGTTCTGTGGGCAGAAAGAAGTATTCCCTGACGAAAGTATTAAAAAGAAATTGGATTCGCATTTAAAAAGCGGACAAAAGAAAAGTATTGATGGAACGCACAGACATAGTTCTATCACAGTGTAACTTTTTGAGGGAAGCTAAGCGAATTGAGGACTAGGGAAACTTAGTTGAAACGTGGCTTAATGCCAAAAACACTATCAAGAGGATGGACGGATGATTGTTTGTCACGCGAGAACTATGAAAATATTTATCGAAGGAGCGTTGTTGTCCTTTAAATCGAATAAAACCAAAAATTATCACAAAGAGATGAATTCAGAAGTGTTCGAAAGATGGTTTGAAGATTTATTGAGCAAGCTAATTAGGATAACATGATGCGTTCACTTTCGGGTAATAAATAAAATGCCCACTCAAGCTAACAAAAAATCCGACATTATAAACTGGTTTCGTCATGATCATGGCCACAATGTAGATGAGTCTATGCTAAAATGTGAGTTGATCCGTATATTAAAACAAAATCGACAACCACCAAGATATACATTGCGGATGAACTTGCATCAGAATATGGACACAGTTCTAAGACTACTGCCCGTACCACCGCCAGTACAACGCCGTTAAATTAATATGGGGAAATATGTAAGGATACGCAGCAAGAACTAACACAAGTCCACCATTTACAGCAAATAAGAAGCTGGAATTGCTGAATGCTGCATGTATCCAGGTCACCGCTGAAAATTGGGCAAGAGTACTAGAAAAGACTAAACAATTATTAATATTACCTATCGGACTGAGAACAATCCTTAATCATCCAAATCAGTGAAGATTCATCATCAGACGAAGAGAGTATGTCAGTGAATGATAATTTTGTAAAAATAAATTTTCAAATATTTATTTGGTTGTATAATTTTCTATTTCCAAAATAATGCCCACCAAATTTATTTTAAAATTTTTATGTACCCTAATTTTTTTTAATAATAATAAACAATATTGCAAGGCTTTTCGTGTACTCCGAAAGGATTACAATCGTGAGCGTATGTATGTATGTATAATTAAGAATTGCACAATAAATCACCAATTTTCATTCATCGCCTTACCACATCCCTAAAATTGTTTTCTGGCTGATGTGACCTTGTCAATTAACATGACGGGTAGTCGGCTATTTTTTGTTTGGAGTTATATTCGCTGACACTAGGACAAAGTTAAGTCGACTACTCTATGTGAGCGGAACAAAATAAAATAAAATAGTGGAAGCAGTATAAAACAGTCATCCTAGGATAAATATATACAATTCAACAATTAACATACTTGTACACGTTTTAATAATTTTTAATAACTTAAATAAAATTCGTATTACATATAGCATATCACATCATTTTATTTTATTATACGAATCTTAATTAATATTTAACATTTTCAATACTATAGGTTTCCGCAAAGTAACGCCCGATTCTATTAGCAGTATGATAAAATAGAATTATTTAGTTAGGTCAATAAATGCTTTAAATATTAATCTAATAAATACATTCGGCTCAGTAACACTATAGACAATAAACCATTTGCTTACCTAATGACATGCTTCACTCTCTTGTCTAAAAGGCTCTTCAGCACATTATCTTCAGTTACCTCTTGAACGTCATCTGTACATAAAATATATACTAATAGTATTTTAATTGAAAAACTCTAACAGAATCCACTACCTCGTAAAAATCCGTGGTGGTCAAAATAGACGACAAAGTGAAGCTGCAACCACAGCAGTATTTTCCAATCAGCCAGCCAAGAGTGGAAATAATGGCAAATATCTCCCCTACAAGACAATCAATCCATGGATTATACTATACGTCCAGTAGTCGACTTTGAATATGCATTAATAAATGAATTGAAAAATTACATTTTATTCATCTGATAATTATATTAATATGTTCCTGATATTGATACTTTTTAGGTCTAGACCAGGTGTGGTTGGTCCAATCAAAGCCCCTATTATTGTATACTAGCCTTACCAATCTTAATGTATAATCTTATTGCACAAGGGTTTATAGTACATATTAGATTGGAATGAGTAGATAGGTTAAGATTAGTGCCTGTGTTAGGACTTAATCTTGCATCACTATTATATCTACAGCGTCGATAGGCATTGTTGGTAGAATTTAGAAACTCCCATAACTACCAAAACCTAGTTCAAAATCGTACCAGTAGCAGGTTCCTCTTTCACGGGCGGCGTCTCCTTCTCTCCTTCCTTTGATTTGTCACCTTCCTTCGACTCTTGCTGCTCAGTTGGCTGCTGTTCTGTTTCCATAGGCTCAGGTTTAACTTCTTCAGACTCACCATTCTCCTAAAAATGTAACGACAATTATTTATTACACATTCTAAACTGGTTTGAACAATGTTATATTTTAACTGTTTTATGAACAGTGGAATCTAGTTTATAAAAAAATTGTGTGACAACTGATATAAGTCCATTATATATTTAAACATAAACAATGTAAAAATTTTAATCTTTGAAAAAAAAAGCGTAAACTAAACTAAGACATGGACGCAATATAGCGCGGTAACAGAAGAGGTCAGTACATATAATGCCTTACATGTTTATTATAAAAAATATATAGCCTTAATAATTTCTTGATAGTTACACATTTCATTACACATTAAAAAATAGAATTGAATACCACTTATTTTTTTAATGTCATTATGTCAAATTTACTTTAGGTTGTTCATCAGCTGGAGCTTCATTCTCAGCAGCAGGTTCAACTTGCTTCTCAGAGTCCGCCTCTTTATCTGCTTCTCCTTCAGGGTCTTCCTCACCTCTTTCCTTTCTCTCTTGAGCCTCTCTTTCTTTTCTTTCGCGTGCTATTTTCTCTCTCTCCTACAAATTGTTTAAGGGTGATAACATATTTCATTTACTATTGTATTATGAAAAAAACTGAAAACTGAAGTGTTAAAAAAGTACACTGAAATTAAGTATTATCAACTTTTAATTACCTATTATGACTTTACAATATAAAAAGTAACAATCAAAATAAGTCTCACCTCCCTCTTCTTCCTCTGCCGCTCTTCCCTTTCCTTACGCTCCTTTTCTCTTCTCTCACGGTTGCGACGAATTGCCTCTTGCTTCTGACGCTTTATGTCCGCTTCGCGTGCTTTCTTTTCTTCTATTATCTGCTCAATAGGAATTTCAATACGCTTGCGAACGATCTTTGTCCTCGTCAGCATGTTAAACCTAAAAAGAAATAAATTATTATTTTCCAATACAACTATTGTTATTTAACAAGTCTAAATATTCAAAAAAAACTTATTATAATATTCAATACTACTCTGACAGAAATTAGTTATCTGAATTCAGTAAGACATTTGAATTTGATATAACTTGTTTAAAGAGTAAACCAATAAACTACTTGTTCGTTAATAAAAACGATTGCTGATATGATATATTGAACCCGCTGAAATAAATAATTAATATGCTAAGCGAGTTTGTATTTTCGTTTTTAGCGCTCTACGAAAAAAGAATTAAACTTCAACCGAAACCAAATACTGGTGTGAAAACGATTACTATGGCGAAAACAGAAAATAAAATTCGATCGGACTTTATGCGGTACACATAATACGCGAGAAACCAGTGTTCGGTTGCACCCAGTTTTTCCAAATAAACTTATGTAGCTATTAGACTATTAATATTAAACATTATTTATGATATTTTAATTTTTACATCCTTCCATTAGTTCCTTAAGCTATGTGATATCAAAATTTATGCAGATGAAGCTGGGTGTGGTAACTAATTTGCTAATCATTTTATATGCAATGAAAGAAATGATAATGGCATGAGTATACAAAAACCCACTCGATTTCATATACATTACAGAAAATACGTTATTTTGATTGCAATCTCGTAAGTTCAATAACATTACCATTACAGCCCTTCACAAGTCCACTGCTGAACATAGGCCTCCCCCAAGGTACGCCACAAAGCACGGTCCTGAGCCAC
>DWHP01002912.1:0-13922 GCA_018247895.1 Parnassius honrathi
TTATCACATCTCCCATCCCTGCTAAATACGCAACCCAAATATACAAACTCATCTACTTGCTCGATCAACTCCCCTTCCACTCCTATTTCACATATCTTTTTACTTTCTTCTCTTTCAAAAACCATAACTTTCGTCTTACTTGCGTTCACTTTCACAATAATACTAATTTCGTTATTTTCTTTTTTTTTTCTTTGAATGCTATAATCATTTCACACTAGCGCACAACAGCCCGCTTTTATTGAGACAACTTAGCGATCGCAGCGCCTCACTTATTTTGTCCATATTTCTGGGACACTATTTTATACAGCGATAGTTCTCCTGTTCTCTAACCTCCATGATAGAAACGACAAATGATAATTATTCATACAACATACAAAAGCATGTTTACATTTTATTTCGAGAGAATAAATAGCGAATATTATCTTAGTGATTATAAATACGATATACCCGCGGGATACCACAGGATCCTTCGGCATACCGAAGTGTGCCTTCCCACGCCGTGCCACACCATCCCGTCTGTGAGTGTAGGCCCATACTATAATTTTACCACGCGAAGAAACTCCGAGCACAGATAGTCAAACGACAGTAAGTAGTCCTCTCCATAGCCCGCTGAGTGGCTGGACCAAATGATAAAATATTTAATTATTTTTGAATGTCCATTGTTTCATATGAATAGTTAATAATATTTCGCTTTTAAAACACGCATTATCGATAATAATTTCTATTGCAACTAGATTTCATTTTATAAAATCATCTTATTTTACTATTTGTAATCAAACGACAAACTGGTGTCGGCTGCCGACACCGTCGACGACGGCATTCAGCGCGCCGTTAATGGCGTCTCTATTAGTCTGCAACTGCTGTTACGACTATAATAATTATATGCCCTACGGGTTATCCGTACACAGTGTGAGTGTAAGATAGCAAATAATATGCAAATGCTACGAAATTATTTATATGTATAAAAAAAAGGTTTTTTTTGGTAACGGGCTCGTACGGTTGTACTTTTGCCAGCGTCAAGTACCTATAAGAAATTATCCTATACAATAATTTGTTTCAATACCTCTTCACAATATGTTGATTGCAAAGTTTTTGGTAGATTTTAGCTAGTAGCCACAGTTGACGACGATAGTACCATTGGAGCACTTGCTTCATTATTTTCATCGTTAGTTTACATGCGCAGACAATTAATACAGAAAAATCGTACCACTTTTACTTATTAAAATGCACTTCAAACCATTTTTACTATTACAATATCTACAGAAGAGGCAATCCACCGCCTATTAAGCTCACGCAAAAAACTCTAACGGACGTCGCACACGGTTTATTCAACTGATAATTCCAACTGCTCAGTTCAAATTTAAAACTGTTGATATTTTTTGAAATAATGGATTTTTGATATATCGATCATTATAAATACATTAATATCGGGGTTTTACATATAAGTTTATTTATGGAAATATCGAAGATCCGATATTTTAAAAAGTATCAACAATTTTAGTTCAAACTGATCAGTCGGAATAATCAGTTGAACTGACCGTGTGTTGACTGAACGTTTATATTATAGTTGCATCGCCATGATTTAATCAGTTGTTTGATTGATTGGCTGGCCCTTAATTCCAACGATTGTATACAATTGAATTCCTTACGTAAAGCATGTCTTTGTTTATACGTTCATATTCAAGTGATAGTTTAATTAAATAAAACTAATTTTGCGGATTTTATAGAAAGAAAAAATATACGTAATCCATCGCTAGATAATAATACACATAGTATTATTACCTAGCGATGGATAACGACTATAATAATTATATTATCTAGCGAAGGATAAGGTATATTTTATCATACAATATAGGAGAAATGAATCTATTTATTTATTGGATTGCAGCGACTAAAAGGCCACCGAAGCATTATGAAGCAGCGCTGTTATTCTGTCGGCGCCACTAACAAGCTTATGAGCTGTCATCATGCATAGTACTATAATATTATATGTATATTAAACTGTAACAAGACTTGTCCATTAGAGTTGTTGTTTACATCACTCCATCAATAAATACTAAAGAGTCTATGTTCAAGCCTTGTTATACTCAAGAAAATAATAGCGTAGCAATCGAGGGTCCTTCAGAGACAAGCCGCCGGAGTGACAAGAAGGTTAGTGTTATATTATATTATTTTGTTATACTGTGACATCGATTTAGTTTACTTGAAATAAATATTGTTATTGCATAGATTAACTCATTTTATTTAGAATCCTACGATTCACTTTCGAGGTACCCTTACAAAACATTATAATAGCATTGTTACTATTACTAGAAATCATGATAAATTTAGATAGTTAGATAGATAAAGCATTTACTTGTTTATGCAATCACTCACGTAAATTTAATGACTAAACCAGGTACAGAGTAACTTATTACAAAAGAGTTGCATAATCTTTAAGGTCTAAATGTACATTTGTGTTGCAGATTAACAAATAGATCCTAGCTCAGCGATTAATATTGCAAGCAATCAGGAAGCAAACACTGATTTTCAGCTACTGTATTCGAGATGACGAGACGAAAATGAGCACAATAGAATAATCGGTGTAAATATGTATGAATTTGGGTTCAATTTAGTAAAATTACTGAAGAAGTGTGTGAGTAATATTGGTAAGATTGCATGCAAGTTAAAGCTAGTACCCAAAGGGCTTAGATAGGCATGATGAGTTAGTGCTCTCATATTACTGTCGAAGTTTATGCTAAGGTTTTGGCTTCATGCGCATTATATGTTTAACATTAATCCTAACGTCTTAGTGACCACAAACTCTACTTATTCGCGTCTTTGTGCCCATGACCATATATTTTGACAAAGAGGGGTTTAAAACAAAAGCATTACGCACTGACCGGTCAGCAATTCTGTACAAATCTTCATTAAGCCGTGTTACAGCTTGTAGTAATTTGTCTGGTGAGTTTGACTCGTATAAATGGAATACAAGAATACAAGAAATTGTTTATAACTATGTTAAGATCAGGACAGTAAACTATAAAAAGAAGTGGACCAAGTACTGAACCCTGAGGAACACCACGATCAATAAGCCTAGGATGAGAACGTACATTAGACTCTTTACTCTTTACGATAACTGATACCGGATACCCAAGTAACTACTGAATCGCCTGACTGAATTTTCGTCTGAACCCATATGACAGTTTAGCAAGCAGTAGGCGAATATATATGCAGTCGAAAGCGCGGGAATACTCGAACGGCGTTAGAATCGTACTGTGACTGGAATCTTGCTCAGCTACTATATTTTCTGTGACGTCGAGTAAAGCAGTCGCTGTGTCACGTCCTTTGCGAAACCCTGATAGTAAATGAGGCAAGAACGCTCCGATAAATTTTAGTCAACTGTTCGCAAATAGAGTGGAAAATTTTACATTAAGATAACGATTACTATTAAACGTAAACGTTAATATATTAAAATACTGTATAGAGAATTATCGAATAAAGTCTAACAGATACAGTTCAAGTAAGGGAAATGAAATAAAACTTAAAAATATAATCTATACATAATACAAAAAAAAATTAAAATGTCTATGAGAAATATCAAAATAATTTGCCCTTTGTTGATCTTAGGGAATCATTATCATGTCATTAGAGCGAGTCACATACTACGCAGATACGTTAATATTTTATCTGTTTATAAAAACTTAACTATCTGGAAGTATCCACACACTACGCAGTTCCAATAATATATGAAATAATACATTCACTCGGAATCCTTCAAACTTATTAGACGTGTTTTTGAAATGAAAACTTCTTTAGCGGCGTTGTACACTTTTTTTGTAATGGGTATAAAATGTTCAACTCGCGTCAGGACACGTGACCTAATCGAAAATTCGTAAGACAAAAACTTATTTAGCGGCGCTGTACACTTTTTTTGTAATGGGTAAAAAATGTTCAACTCGCGTCAGGACACGTGACCTGATCGAAAATTCGTAAGACAAAAACTTATTTAGCGGCGCTGTACACTTTTTTTGTAATGTGTAAAAAATGTTAAAGCCGCGTTAGGACACGTGAACTGATCGAAAATTCGTAAGACGGATGGAGAGTAGACAGCCGGCGCGGCGTAGAAGAGGAAGTATCCCCCTCTCTTTCTACGGTGCGAATAAACTTTTTAATGTAATATACATAATATATAAATTGTCATGTTTGTGTACGATAGCGCAATAAATAAATATTGTGTTCTACCACATAAATGATAGTAATTTTATACTGATAATTAAAGCAATTCGTGCAAAATTATTCCCTAACAATTCCAAAATATCAAAAATACACAATGTCAATTTTCAAGTTTTCACTTCTGACGGCACTCCCGGAGTGCAACCCATCGTTTTTTTTAACACAGATACATAAAAACTCATAAAAATGTTAATCACTCGGACCCAGACAATCCATTTGTGACTGAAGAGGGGACTTATATACAACAAATTGAGTCGCAGTGGAGACCAGTCAAGAGGTTTTTCAGAAAACAAAATTATAATAATTCACATTACATTTTCATTTACCACTATCATAGCGAGTTTAGAGCAACCTGACTTAATAGATAAGATTGGTTGAATCTGTTCTGAAACCAAAACAGCACGCTCCGACTCCACGTAGTCCTGTCTGCCCTACTCCTAGTGTCTTTGTAGCCTTAGGTGCGGAGGGAGATCAGTCCCAGCAGGCAGGGGCTGCACATCCCGCAGTGTAGTTTGTTGTCCCGTTGCAGATGTAACTTTGTGTCAATATTTCCACGTAAAATGTGAGTTTATGATTTTCCAAAAAATAATATTACTCTTGAACTATACATTTCCTCCCCTGAACCCTCCCCCCACTGTACACGAGTACCGGATGTCCATAGTTTAACCATATAGGCAGTTACTAATTACATGGGGCATATACAGCTGTCTTCTTATTACTGAAAGGGTTAATAGATAATATATAAAATTCAATGTTTGTTTTTTCGTCTTTTGTTTCTTTATAACATTTACCTGATTATAACAAAACTTTGGTTTTTGTGCGAAAACTTCTGTCAATAAAAGTATTGCAAATGTAAACACATGCCAGGCACAGTTAGTGGAAAATGAAATTACCTCTTACGAAAGTCTTCAATTCAGTGAATTCGGTTCAAGGCATCCACATCTAAACTCCTCTGGCACAATGCACACAAAACAGTGAGGGTATAAAATGAAATTACCTCTTATGGAAGTCTTCAATACAGTGAATTCGGTTTACAGCATCTACAGTAAATGGGATGCCATCTAAACTCTTCTGACACACAACACATGTAAAACAGCGAGGATGATATGGCTTTCCTGTAGCTCGCAAGATGCGGTCAAGAATTGGATCTCCACAGACACAACACTTCTCTAGTGTATCAAGATAGTCTCTCTCACAGAGTGCCCGGCCTTGAACTGCATAGAATGGCCTGCCCTAAATATAAAGAAATATGGTCAAACAATCATCAAGTTGGATAATAATAGAAAACTAGAGATTGTCTAATTTTAAACTTTACTTATTCCCTTCTATTTTTTGTACATTTTGTCACAAGCAGTTTAATAAGCATGATAAAATCGAAATCTGGAAAACGTTTTTTATCGTGATTTAGTAGATTTTAGCATACTTATTAAGCTTGAAATGATAACAGAGAAAAATGTAACAGAAATACAAGATCAGGATCAGACAGATCAGGATAGCAACAAGTGCTATTACAGGACATGATTCTTTTAACAAACATCTATTTACTGTAGGTGTTAGTTTCCTGTGCAGGGCAGGGATGGGGGAGGAGGAAACGGCGGCTCATGTGTTGCTGGCATGTCGCATACATGGCTAATCATCTTGGCATGCCGGGATCACTCCCCATAATTGCCCGCTACATGAAAAGACTGTCGAACTTCTTTTTAAATGTCACATGCAAAATACATGCTTAAACATAGAGTTGTGCAAAATAGCACATCATAAACTAACTTGTATTTTAATGCAGTTTTCCTGTTGTGTAATTAAATATACAATAAAATATTTAGGAAGTACTTGAAGAGACACCTTAACAATTCTAAATTAAACCTTATTACAAAAAGTGGTTCGTAATTAGTTTCAGGTTTAAACTAAAATCTGTTTCTCGAAGGGTGCTTTGTGGACATATATATACATTATACAAATACAATATAAAGTATGAAGTTTGACAGGAAAAGTCAAATCCTGCAAATTAGTGGCTAGGAAATCCTTAACTCAGAAGGATTGTTCTTTAATCATAGTGTAAATGCAAGACTATTAATAAACCACTTTTTGTAACATTGGTATATGCATGATGTCATTCGGAAGAGAAAATTTCTTGATAGAAAAACCCAAATACTGATTTTAGTTTGAATTAGGACCACATGATCAGCTGTCATGTTTACAAGCACCAGACTGACAATATATAGTTGCGACTACAAACCTGTAAGTTGATTCCACACTGCTGACAACAGAAACACTTGATATGGTAGATCCTCTCCATAGCTGTGCAGCCAGTGGTCTCCCCCATGATTTTCTCTCCACACCTGTAGCAGTTGCCACAGTACAAGGCATCATCTGGTTCTGGAGTAGGTTCATTTGTACCAACATATCCTCCATATAAAGATGTACCAGACAACTGACTACAAGGTCTAGGGTTTATGGGTTCATAAAGAGACTCATAAGTTGAAGAAGTTTGTGATCCGCCATAAGTAGAAAAGTCTTGAGCATTAACAGATGCAGAAGAAGGTGGATAAGCCGATCCAGGCCTCCGTAACTCACTGTAATTGGACTGTGCACCTAAATCACTTATTCTAGATACTTCTGATCTCGCGTCGCGGTCACCGTATATACTTTCTGAAGCGCGTTGCATTGGTATATTAGAATAAACATGGTTGGTTCCTCCCGGAGGTAAAAGGTTGCTGTATAAAAGGGCATCACCGCTACGAAGCCTTGCCGAATTCCTCACAATACAACTCTTAACTGGTACTAAATTTGAGTAAGTAGAACTAGTGCGACTTCCGTATTCGAGTCTTGATGAATATGAAGGTTCACATGCCGATTTCACAGTGTAACTTTGAGGGATTTGGGGCTGCGGCGCTTTACTTTTTTTTGGCGGAATTGAAGGTTTCATCTTAGCAGCGTTAATATCATCTTGAAGCTTTGCGTCTAATTCGTTTGCATATATTCGCAAATCAGCTAATTGCTTATCTAAAGTATTCATTTCTGAGCACTTTATCTGAGCACTTTTCGGTGATATACTGTATCAATCAAAGAACATAATTCAATATCTACGTTTATTATCAATTAGCAATGAGTAATCCATTAGAATTACACCAAATTACACCCAACTCGATAATCTGAGCTTGATAAATAAAAATGTCAATTCTAAACGTCAAAATCTCTTTTTTATTAACTGTCTTTATGGCTCTGGGTTCTAGCCCTTCTGAGCCTACTATTTCTTATTTGAGAATTAATAATAAATTTATGAGAATCTTCCATATTGTATATTTTTTTTTTACAATATGCTGATGCGTCACATTGTGAAGTTTTTAGGAGATTTTGACGACAGCACAACCCAATGGCGGACAGTTGATGACGACAGCCACTCAAGTTCATAAGGTGCCGAAGCGATAAAATTAACTTGAGGTTTATATCAATATCAAATCACTTGTTTCGTCGTTTTCTCTAATAGTTCATACGCGCAAACACTTAATTTTCAAAATGAAATCACTTTTACGAATCAAAATCCACTTCAAACCATTATTCAAGCGACAAAACAGGAGCGACAATCCGTCGACGGCCAAGTTCCCGCCAGAACTCGTCAAAATCTCAAAAGAGTCAAAACTATAGAGTATGGAGTATAGATGTAGGGGAACAGACTGTGTATTAAAAATGTCCGTAGAAAAGCGTTAAATAAGGGTAGCGCCACTGTAGCGAGTAAAGAACTTTTTATAACATTTTGTTGCACAGACTTTCACCATATTCTTTTTATTAATATTATTTTATTGTTTTCAAAATATTTATTCTCAAAATTACTCAACGTGTTTTACGGCGATTGTTTCTAGTCTAGGTTATATCTACTAAATTATTTTAGACAACGTGAGTAGTTGCGGTTTTAAATACTGTAGTTTCGTCAACTACTTTAGTCACCACAAATATTAAATTATATTAGATCTATGGGTTAAATTCATCAACTCAGCACATTTCACTCCGACAACGGCTAAGTTCATTTCATGAGTTTTTGAACTGTTATTTACTAATTACAGATAGACACTTCTTGTCCTACGTGAGTTGGTTCTCCTTACCTCTACACTCCATGCCTTAGGATATTTACAAGCAACCTATAGAGCGCGCGTGAGTGAGTCTGAACGGAGTAATAAGTGATGGGTAACTCGTCTATTTAATTTGAGGATGAGTCAAGTACCTCATTTTACCTCGCAAGGTACTCACGAGGTGCCCTTCATTTGAGGTGAGGGTTATCTCGTCGCCTTATTCACCTCATAAGGGAGTCGCCTCATTCTTTCCGAAAGTATTTTAGAACAAGATGTTGCTGCTCAATTAATTAGATATCATTAGTGAACAAAAATACTTATAATTTGCAACCACTGTTTATGCCCAGTGAAATCAAAATTAGCCGTTAAAATAGTGCGCATTAATTTATTTTCACACGCAAAAATTATGTGATTATATTGATTCATATTTCACTATCTAATTTTTTTGTATTTTATTAACTCTTTTTTTCAATATCGACTCATTTAAAATTCGTTCATTTAAATTCTCCAAAATACATAATCTTGGTACCTACTTCAACTAATAATTATGAGTCGTTCGCTCACTCACTCGCGATAAGGTTCGTATTGTAATTTATGTGACATGAGGCGACGTGTGTGAGGTCGCGAACGAGTGAGTAAGGTGGTTTAATGTTGAAATTCGAGTAACTCTTTCAATTTTCTGTCACGAGGACCTCAAAAGAGGCAACTCATGAGTAAGGGACACATTACTAGGAGTAATAGTGTTCTGTGGTCAAAACTGTAAGCACGGATATGAACAATCTCAAAACTCTCAAAATGCCAAGGGCAAGTTATTTAGTCACAAAATGTCACGCGCGTAAGCTATTTATTCGAATTACTTCAGCATTTATTCGAATTTTAAGTTACCATGGTGAAATGAACATTGCCAAGCTGCAAAAACGATTCACGGAAGTAAATTAAGAAGAACAATGATATTTCTTTTCATCGGTATGTAGTATTTCAATAAGAAAACACTGCTTTCAACAAGATTAATAAGGGTGTCAAAGGGTATAGTGCGAGGTACGCGGCCGAGGCAACAGAGCACGTGCCCCGCGCTTCGCGCTTCGGATTTTCCCTGAATTAGAGCTAGTGCTGCGCATGTTATTTTTTTTATTATTCTAAGCCAGCGCTTAACTACTATCCCATCTGATGGTAAGTGATAATGTAGCCTAAGACGCTAAAGCGCACTGACTTAACAAAAGCCTATTTATTCACTCTTGCCTTGATGACACCCACACTGTAATTAACTTATTCCATTCCTTTGCTGTACGCATGATGAACGATGTAGCTAACCATTTGGTTCAAACACGTAGTTAGTCAACAACGAAATGATAGAAAATAGCTGAACGTCTGGTTGTCTGATGGCGAAAGGGAGATAGAGAAATCAAATTACGCTATTCCTGCTACCCTGTAGAAAACCGAAAAGCTGGCTACTTTTCACCTGTGTTCGAAGCTGATAAAATGGGTTTAACCAAATTCTTGTGCTAAGAGGCTTATTGGTGGGCTATACCCTTTTCTAGTTTGCGGTGATCTCATCGGGGATACCTCTTCTATCACCTTATTGAATTACAATTAACACAGATTGAATTAATAACGTATAGAGTCGTGATTTATTTCTAATGATCATTATATCATGGTATGTAATTATTAATCACATTGTATAATTTATGATATATCATGATATGTAATTGTTAGTCATATTGTATAATTTATGAGAAGATTAGAAAATCTGTGATTTTTTTTTCTAATTACACGTAAAATTTTCAACAATAAAAGAAATATATTTTATCTTTGATATTGCTATAATATCCGTGTAGTGGCGATGTATGAATAACCACTACACCTTATCGTCCCGTGGGTGTCATAAGAGGCGACAAAGGAAATTGAACCAGGAGATGGACAGCAGCGTCTTCCTAAATAACAACTAAAAAAAACTGCGGTTCCCTACTCGCCTGCCTAGCGTTGCAACTATGTTAAAATCCTATCGGAAGCAATCATAAATCAAAAATAGGGGTTGTCTACGTTCAGAAGTTGACTTGGATAAGCTGTAATTGATAGATGAAGTGGATATGCTATAGTGAAACAGGATTATGGATAAACTAGGTACACGGTACTTCTTTTATGCCTAAGAATTCGTCTGGGTGGTAAACTTAACGGCTCATAAATATATACTTTATATTTTGATCGACCATCGATGAATTCACATCATATTGCCGCTGACATTATATTTATTTGCTTTAATTGAATCCAAAAGGTTCCTAGTTTCCAAAATCTTATGATTTCCTATGGATGGCGGTAATTGCATCTTGGTAACGTTTAACGTAAATAAGAGTGATGGGCAGTATCGTCAAAAGGGGCGAGACGTCTCGTACTGCGATTGTAAATTCACGAGCCAAGCGTGACGATTAAGGCAAACCCTCTTTAAAATAGGAGAGGCCCATATACAGTAGTGAACTTTTAAGGGCTTTAAAGGGAGCGAATGATAAATCTATTGAATAATTATAGTAATAGGAAAGCAACGCAGCAAAAATATTTATAACAAGCTGTTAAAATTTATTACCTTCGTTAGAGAACCAGTGATAAAGTAACAACAATCAATTAAATTCAAACTTAAAATATTTGCTTTGCGTACCGAATATGTGTACATGTTTTACGTAGCAGGAAGAAAAAATGAAAACATATTCAAAAGAAATATATTTAGCACTTCTAATTTACCAGGCACGATAAAGTTACCTTTGTAATATTTTAATTAAAAAACTGTTCTATTAATTAGTTGCATTTATTCCAACAGTTTATTTTACGTACTACATTAAAGATTTTTTTCTTTTTAGTTAATACTTGTCTACTCACAAAATGAAGATGAAGGTTCGTATAGTATTCCGTCGTTTTAACTGGTCCTCCTGACTGTAGGTTCTTTTGTTAACTTCCAGTGTTTGTAAAATTTGACAGTCACTGAGTTCTCGATATTCCAACAGATGCTTTTATTTTAAGCTCACGAGCTATTAGGTAGTTGTATCAAGCGCTCATTTTATATTAATTTGTTTTAATTTACATTGTATAATATACATTTTCAAGAGTGTACTTTTTATAGATTTAGGAACCACGGAACCTGCTGAAGAGGAGGTAACATAGCAATGTTCTGTAGAGCAAGTTTGGTTAACTATTTATTTAATTTTTTTTTCTTATCTCTGTTTCATTGCATTTTACAGTGGCATATGGATTTTATGCCGGTAAGTTCTAAAATAAAAAATCGAAAGAACATAGTATCAGTTAAAATGTTTTATTTTATAATAACATGTTTTGTTTTCATCAGACTGGATATCTTCCGGATAGTGTTTATAGAGAATTAGCCTGGTATGGTATACTGCAAATCCAACCACTGCATCACAGCTCGAAGCATAAGGTTGCGGCGCAACTCATATGGCAACATACACTTGGACGTCCCCATGTAATAATGGAAAGTCCGCCACAAGTGAGTTTTTTTATTTTATAAATAAGTAAATTAGGTACTTATATACCTATTGTACTTCAATCAGTAATTAAAATGAAGGGTGCGCTTAACCGACGAGCATGTAATCGTAGATGGATGTGAAAATAACTATAATAACTAAAATTTTTTTTAATTTTGCCATAATTTTTGTTCGTTGAAATTATATGTTTTTCGTTCGTTGCTTGAAATAACAATTACTTGATAAAAATAGTTTGTTCTCGACTAAAATAAGCTCAAAGCAAATTTTAGATAACATATTTATTTACTTTGTAATAATCATTCTCCCGATGGATATCGGCCAAATCGGACATATTTATGCCAAAACTCTGGAGAGACGTGATTGGGAGCTCTAATTTGTAGATTCCATTGAATATCGACCATCAAAAAATATTTTTATCTCACAAATATCCTATACTTTAACAAAGATTGAATACATTTTCGTTATATACCTTAAACATAAGGAAAAAAATCGACAATTCAATTAACGACCGAAAAAGCTTTGATACAAACCCCAATATTTCCGAAGTTCTACATCATTTTGACGTAAAATTTATACTAAAATAACCATCAACATTTGCTTAAACTGTACTATGATTTTTACATTTTAAATCATTACTATTATTTTTTAATTAATTAAATAAAAGCACCATATATTTCACTGCGCCGACCATCAGAATTCATTACCGCGCGGGCGGTTATTGAGGTTGGACCCGCCTGTGTCACTTTATTTCGCGCGGTCCGTCCGCGTGCTGCTGTTTTCGCCTGTGTTCCGAAACAGAACTCAAAGACGATCGCAGTTTTTGATCATAGGAAGTATTCTTTCGTACAGTATATTTCAATTAGTATAAAGTTCGCACATTATTATTACACCAGATAGTTAGTTAACTATAGCTATTTTGATCGTAACTGAGCTTTCTTAGCAGTTGGAATGGGGAAAAATAAATACAAGTATCATTGTGTTACTAAACGTAAAAAAAGAAATATCCTATCTCTGAAGATATAATAATGGAGAATAAAATGTCTGCATGCTTGCCATATGGACTGGCCCAGATTGTGCAGTATAAGTACTAAAAATCTACAAAGACGACAAATTTTGGGTTTTGAATATGTTACACAAGTTACAAGCATTTTATAAAAAGTGTGTACTGCCTGAAATTAATGACTCGACATAAGCTCTGTCAATGCCGTTGCGGCAAATATTTTTATAATAAAAAAAATATGGCAACTGACAGTAAGTATCGATTAAAAAATACTGGTTATTTTATTTATTAAAACAGGTTGCAACCGTACTATTTATTTATTCATAAGACTGTGCTACCGTTACTGGATATAATCGATTATTAACCAACTTCGGTTAACAATCGATTACTGCGAAACAAATAAAATATTTATGTGTAATTATTTCAACACTAAGGTTTATAAATAATGAAAAATATATCAAATAGATTATAATTAATTAATTAGATAACATAAAAAAACACATCAAAATTTTTCCATCCACTGTACTCCATCCGAAGAAAACATGTATAATGGAAGATCAAGATCGTTTAGTCGCTATACTCATAGTATCATAGTGCGAGCAAGTGAATAGAAATATAAAATAAAGTATCGCCCGCGTAAGTCGTTGCCCGCTCGGAGCGTAAAATACCTAAATTTGCGTAACGCCGAAATGTAAGAGGGCTCTTAATGCGCTGTCTACTTGAACTAGGTGTGTAGTAGTAGTGCGTGCCTTTAAGACCTGTAAATTCTTTCAGATATTTTATTATTTTTGCAATGCATTGCATTGGCAAGCATGCATATAAATTTAATAACTTGATTTCGCAGTCCACACAGTCTGAAGGTAAAGTAAGCCGGCAAATTTTGGCCGAAGAGGCAGCAAAATGGTCTAGAGAGCAGAGAGCAGCCCAAGAAGTACTTATGGAAAATATTAAAAGTGGCGGCAATGGTCTTACAGTAAGAACAGTTATCAGCGCGCATAAGAAGACCATTTATATCATACAGAATGGTAACACTTTTTAACTTTGTATTTTTTTTTAATATTGTATTTAAATTGCTTCGCGCGCGCGCGCGCGCGCGCGCGTGTGTGTGTGTGTGTGTGTGTGCGTGCGTGCGTGCGTGCGTGCGTGCGTGCG
>DWHP01002913.1:0-13922 GCA_018247895.1 Parnassius honrathi
TTAACAAATATATATATATTATGTACTTTTTGAAATTCGAGTATTTAAATAATTGAAATATAGATCAATGTATCGATTACTGTCGGAACTTATTTCTAATTTAATGAATTTTACTACTTTCTAATCTTAATCGATATGAATTAGCATTTACATAATTTGTAGTTTTTTAACTGAAAGGGCGATTTACCGACTTGCTTACTTATCTTTATTTTATAGAAGATGATCTTTCTTTTTATATTATTCAAACATTTAGTGTGATTATATTTCATCGATAATCATTGCAAATGTCTAAGTAATAATTGCATTTAATCAGCATACAAAGCCTGACGTCGACTCGCCTTTTGGTTGTCGATTAAGTAAAAGGCAAGGGGAATCAATAAATTGTCCACGAGTACCAAGAGTCTAATCCCAATGCAAATCAATATTGTCAGTGCCCATCTTGGAGCCCAAGCTTTGATCTAAGCATAACTTAAAAATTAGTCCTTAATGTGTGATTTCGGCACTCTGTTTTATTTAACAAGAGAATTGAGCATTCAGATTCATTCATTACTTCAAGCCGTCACACAATTAGACACAAGGGTAACCTTCAGGCAGCCCTATATGGCGTTACAAGCGTTTTCCTTACACTGTCCAACTTGTAGCCATAGTAAAGGTCAAATCCTCATTTGGAGACTTTAATGCGTGTGTGGTGACGTCTACCCACTATTACTGTGTCTGAATTTTGTATTATAATAAATTCTTACTACTTTCTAATCTTTATTGGTATGAATTAGCATTCACTAAAATTTTGAATTTTTATAGATTAAGGGTGACACAAAGCACACAGTCCACTTGCTGGTAAGTGGATGCTGTGACCTATAAACATCTACATTTTTCCTCGATTAAGAATAAAATACAGATGCCTTATCACCTTTGAGGACTAAGATGGAATGTCTTTTTCCACTAAAAAGGGCCTATAGCTAGGTAATATTGCTGCAATCTTAGCTCAGTCACGTCTACCATTGAATTATCATTTACCCTGGACCCTGCTAACCTCGAAAGAGGCTCGGTGATCGACCAGTTGAATATTCCAGTGGTGATTTTCTAGTGCGAGTTGTACCTGAGAAAGAATAGAAAACTGAGATCAACATTATAACCCATCACACGTCCACTGCTAAACCTAGGCTTCTTCAAGAAATTCCAAAAAGCACGGTATTAAGTCACCTGCATTCATCGACTTCCTGCATTCATCGACTTCCTGCATTCCTAACCAAGTCATCACTCCATCTAGTGAAGGGCCGCCGTACGTTTCGCTTACCAGCAAGGCCGGCCACATGCTTACGAAATCCCGTTTTGCCCGCAAAATTTCGAACGGTAAAATACCGTGGGTGTATGGGTCATTGATTTAATATGGACTTGCTGCGATCGGAATCCCGAAACGGAATCTCGAAACGGAATTCCGAATGTATGGGGCCGGCCTAAGAGGCTGTACGAGATTTTGATATTAACAAAAAAAAAAATACTTTAATTGTTCCTCTTATTCTACTGTTCTTGTCCCCAGGGTGATTTGTTTGGAACAGCACAAGACACTATATGTACCAGTACCCCGTCTACAGAACGGCTTCCTGAACCGACTTGTATTGCCCGAAGGCGAGTCTGGTCCTGCAGCTATAAGAAAAGCCGTGTCACGTAACGGCATGGAAACTTATGGACAACCTATAGGTGAAGAAATATCTAATGCTTTTTGCAAATCACTACAATAAAGTTACAAATCACACTTTATTTCTTAAACAGAACGAAGTTGACATCTTGACTTTAACTAGCATTTGAAACTACAGTTAAAGATCCAAAATATCAATTTTATTTTTATTAACACTGTATGATTTGGCAACAAGAGTTTTAATGTCAATACAGGCGGTTAAAAAGTGCGGTCTGCGAATTTACCTCTTCGTTCCTTTTGAAACTATATGCTACAAGAGTTTTAAACTTAAGTTTAAAGTGAACGAGTTAGGAATAATCCCGCACGGAACAAGTATTTGTATGGCCTACAAGTAATTGTTCCGGGTCTGGATGTTTGTCCTTGTGGAATTTATGTTTGTAAACTGCCCTCAAGACACAGGAAAAAGTTCTAGTGAGAAGGTAACTTTTTAATAAAAAAAATTACAGAACCACCCTGCAGCTATGTTATTTTCATAGCAAAGATGGGTTTCCTCGACTGGCGAACGACCATACAAACTAAAAATATATGATACCAGCAAAAATAGAAGCTTAAAGCTGTGTTTTGTATAGATTTAGTGTAGAGAACCGAAGACCCTTATTACTGGAAATGGGGTATTCCATCTTAGTCCTCAAGGGTGATAATGCATCTGTATTTTGACTCTTAATCAAGGTTAGATGTAGATGTCTACAAGCCGCAGTACACCTACTTACCATCAGGTGGACTGTGGGCTCATCGATCAATGAAGAAGCTGCTTGTTGCGTCAAAGGAACAAAACGTCTGGCTTTGCGATCGGTGATCCGCTTGCTAAGCGTGAGCATTAAGGCATATTATAAAAGAACAGATAGATCTCATTTCTAAGAAGGTTTTTTTGAAGTAATGAGTCCGCTATTCTGCTTCTAAATATCTTATATCTTATTCACTCCGGACAAAAGGCTGTTAAGCACTTTGGTCAAGCGTGCATAAAACACGTCGCAAACTGACTGTTTCATACCAGCCTAATCGATACCGATGTTCTGTGACATACCCAGGTATCGGTATGTTTCAGCCTCTGAAAGGGCCCTTAAGTTGGCGAGCATAGATAAGTCTATGCCCTCAGAGTTACCCTTCAACTTTCAACATGAAGGACCTTTAGTTTAACTCTTTAGCCATGTTTAGGGAACCGAGTCGAATACCTTTCTGTAGTCTATCTAGGCGGCGGAGAAGTTCCGATGGTTGCGTTTCACCACTCTGCCAATTACCGCGTCAATGAGGAGTGGTTCCTCGGCTTCATGACCACCGCCCCGAGATCCATTTTGAGCACGTGACATCACATGATTTGAGTCCAGGTGATGAGTGATTCTTGCGCTCAAAATTGATGTTATTGTCTTGTATACGGTCGGTAGACACGTGATGAGGCGGTATTTGCTCAGGTCTGTGGTAACCTGGTCTTTAGGAACCAAATGAGTGATCCCAGTAGTTAAGAGGCTAGGGAGCGACTTCTGGTTGAGAGCCTCTTGGAACTGTCGGGCGAGCACAGCATGACACACCATGAACTCCTTCAGCCAGTAGTGATGCAGCCCGTCGAGTCACGAACTTTTCCAGTTCGGGGCACTACGGACCGCCTCAGCTACGTCATCCGCCGTTATGATAACGGGGTCCATGGGCGTAATACTCGCACACTGACTCGCCACAACTTCCGCCCAATGGCCCTCGCTGTGGTTTACGGGCTCTGGCCACAGGCCGTACCAGAATGCAACAGTGTCGTCCTGATTTGTTGCTAGACCCGTTCCATTTACCATAGGTCGCTCCAATTATTTTGGAGCCGCTTCTGATCACTCTGGAAGGGATGATTCTGATAGAACCGTGTCGACCTCTCGATATATCGCTGAATCCGCTTTCCGTAAGCAGCAATTCTCTGCTTCAGGTCGTCTATGTGCTCCGTCAGTTTTTGCATTATATCCGGCTGGGACAAACTAACATTTTTTCCAGCAAATGCCATCCTGATGGTACGCACAATCCTTGGCCTGTTATAGCCTGACCTGAAGCATATCAGCCTGCCGATGAGGACCCTAACCTTTGCGATACGTTCTTCAATTCTTATTCTCCAGGCTGGAATAGCGCTACTATGTCCAGTAGCACGTCCAGCCGTGGAAAGTTTGGCGTCTATAATACGGCATACTGCCAGTGCGGCGACAAAAAGGATTGAGTTCGTCTCGCAAAGGTCCCGGCTGGCTTCCAAATAGGTCACCAGCATTGGGTTCAGAACCGTCACGACAGCCCGATTCCGCTTGCTTAGGGCTATGCGAGGAAGTCGCGATCGATTTTCGGGAGACCTACTGCGCGTTTCCTTAACCGCCTCTTCCAATGTACTCCTCCTTTGCTCTAGTTCCAGTTCTTGGGCGACTGTTTTATGATAGTCTGATTCAACCACAACTGGGGTATTTACGGCGGGATCCACGTTTGCGGGTTGCTCTGCAACTTGTGGCGCCGCATCTTCAGCCGTAGCATTTTCATCCGATGAAGGAACAGCCGTCACGTCGTAGCCGTTTGAGTTCGGTGACATCGAATATATTTAAGCGCAATATATACCGAACTCGGTCCGCTAGATTTTGCTCTGTGACGGTTATATATGGCTACATCTTAGCAAAAGGACGATGCATCCTAGCCTGATACGCAAAACCTCCAACGTCTCCCCTTTTCGCCCTAAAATACGCTCACTATGCGTTGGTATTCATTTAGATTGTTTATCGCATACGGCATGCTCCACCAGTAGCGGGTGCCGATTGCTGATCCCGCGAAGACCCTACCGTCACCAAGCCCGCTGGTGGTGATGATGGATGCGAGGGGCTACTAGATGGTCGAGCAGCACCTCGCGCTCGGCTGGCGGTTGGCGGCGGTTATTATTATTATTAATATTTATAATGGTAATTAGGCATTTCAACATACGAGTAGTCATTAGGTATTACACGGCATTTTCGAGTATTTTGATTCTCATAATCATTATCATCATCATTATAGCCCTTTACAAGTTCACTATTTAATACAGGCCTTCTGAATGTCTTAACAAGTGGTCACTCCATCTAGGGGGTTGTCTTACATATCGCCTTCCATTACGAGGCTGTCAATCGAGAATCTCTTTTCCCCATCGGTTGGCGGTTTTTCGAGCTATATGATCGATCCATTACCACTTCAGCTTACTAATCCGTTAGTCTACGTCGGTCACTCTGGCTCTACTGCGGAAATCCTCACTTGTAAGTTTATTATGCAGAGAAACTCCGAGCATAGCCCTCTCCATAGCATAAGCAATCTTGAGTGTCCTATGGACAGCAGTGAAGGACCACGTCTCAGTTCCATAGGTCATCATTGGCAACACGCACTGGTTTTCAGAAAACAAAGCAGCATTGAGCTGCTGTTTGACGCTGGTATTCTGTAAGAGCGTGGTCCTTCCCCGGTAGAGCCGACCCATTCGTGCTACAACTACACAATTAATATAGCTGCAGCACGGCTCTACCACGTAGAAAACATTCGACAGCGAGCTTCAAAATCCTGTCAAAGTTTAAAGTTGCTGTGACCGTGAACCGTGGTCGGTGTAACTTGCCATGTTAGCGTGAAGTCGGGTGTACACAACTATTCCACTAATGACATAAATGAAACATAACATTGGGGCTGAGCTCCATACAAACGACGTATGGTGTCGTTACCATTGCCGATAAAATATTTGAGAACTGAACGGGCGCGAAGCTCTATAGCAGTTCTGCTCTACTTAACTCAAGATTTTTTTAAGTCAATTCATTAAATTAGAGATTCCAGGTTTTTTTTATAGAATAAGGGTGACAAACGAGTAGATAGTCCACCATATGGTAAGTGGATACTGTGGCCCATAGACATATGCATATGTATGTCCTCGATTGAGTGTCAACATTTCACCCCTGAGAACTTAGATGGAATATCGAGCCGATCCATTCGTGCTACAACTATAACAAACCTGCAGTACGGCCCTATCACGTAAATGTTGTTATTATATAAGCTGCTAGCTATAGAAGAGGTCCTTTATAAGGTATGCAACATTAAAAATTTACAGGTCTAATAGCTTTTTAAATATGTAGTGTGATTACAAAGCTACTTCTGATACGATTAATATAATTAGTTGTTTATCACACATAATTGCTAATTGTTCTGTTTAATAAAAAAATCAAAGTATTGTTCGTAAGTCAAGAAGCAAACTTGAATTTAATATAAAATCGGTGTATTTTACAACCGTAAATTTAGAGTCTAAAGAGCGTCCAATAAATCTTTTTAGTAAACATTCGGAGCTCTTGTATTGAATCTCACGGCTTTTGCCTTTGCGAAATATATCGCCCTGTTTATTTTAGCAAATAATTTATACAAAAATAAAAACTTGTGATTGAAAGGAACGTTGTGATTTATTTTCTGCAGTGTAATAAATTGATGAAGTAAAATAAATTTAAATACCATTGTAAAACAGCCTCATAATGCTATTGTTTCGTATGGTGTGTGTAGAGGACCTGTGACAATTTTTACTATAAACAGGACACTCAAGCTTTCTCTTCAGGAGTGACAACGAATCTATATTCTTATAATTAATCTTGTTAGTCAATGCACATAGAGGCAAATAAATATTAAAATAAAAATAGAAAATGAGCCAAGTAATGAAGTACCCTTAACCGGCGAGCACGTACGCGCAGATATATGTAAGAAGCGAGAGAGGTGTCTCAATATCGTGTCAAATGGAAATCCGTAGTTACTGCCCACCCCACTGGGTGACAGACGTGAGAACGGAACAAATCAGGAAATGGACAGCAGCGTCTTCCCAATAAAGACTAAAATTAAAAATGCGGTTGCAAACCGGCTAGCCAAGCGTGGCAGCTATGGAAAATATCCCCCGTATTAGGGAACCTATGGGGTAGGACTGTTCAGCCGTGGACTTTAATAGGCTGTCATAGTAACAGTAATATATTTTATTTTCATTTTTGAAATAAAATGTCGAAAAATTTAGGAAGCGGTCATGAAACCAAATGGCAAATTGGAAATTCCGTGCCGCCTTAAATAGATTTTAGAGCGGTGTACCGTTCAGCAGTAAATTCTGAGTCTACAAAGCGTACGATAAATCTTCTGCGCAGACTTTTATCGTTATTTAATCGATTTCTACAAGGAAGAAAAAAACTGGGCCATATTCTAGTCAAAAGAAAAGATTTTACTTTACTTGGAAAATTTTCCTTAAGACGCTGTTTAGAACATGGGCAAAATTCATTTTCTAACTTTTTAATGCAATTAAATTCAATCTGATATTTCTTTTACTAAATTAGGGTAACAAACGAGCTCATAGTCCACCTGATGGTAAGTTGACGCTGCAAATTTGATGACTAAGATGGAATGCCTCTTTTTCAGTAAAAAGGGACTCCGGTTTTCTCCACTCACCACTCGAAACACAGCAGCGTTAAACCACTATCATACGCTGGTGTTCTTTGAGAGCGTGGTCCCTCTCCAGTCGAGCCGACACCATTAGTGCTACAGCTATGCTACTAAAATAGCTCCAGCATGGCTCTACCACGATTAAACACATTTCGCACGGTTGCCACGCTTAGTTGATGCGTTGGTAACCACGACTTTGTCATTTTGTGTTGTTATCAAGAAAATGCGGCTTCCCGTCGCCTGTTTCATCTCCTTTTGCCAACTCTTACGACATTCAAGGGATGATTTGAGGTAGTGGATTCTACTGCACCCCCACTACATTCCAAATCAAATATTTATATTTTGGGAATAAAAATCAACTAAAAAGCAAAACATCTATTATTAATTAAAGTAACATATTTTTTACAGAATAAGGGTGACAAATAAGCACACAGTCCAATTCTAGTTAATGCTTGGAAAATATTTAACGCATGGTATTATTTAGGGCAACAAGATATTACGCAAACTAATTTTTAAGTTATTCAAATCCTTTAAGCATCAATGACGTCTAATCTAATCAATCTAATCTAATTAATAACGAAAACATAACGTTTGAAGAATTTAGGAATTATTTAAAAAAATACATAATGAAAATTATTTACAAAACCAGCCAGACAACCTTAGTGTAGTCACAGCACTACAGCACTACGAACACTAATATAGCGTATTAAAAAAACATTTAAAAGCACTTTTTGATCACATAATTTATACATATTTTCAATACAAATAACATGTGTTAAAACATAAAAAAGCAACAGTTCACGCGGGCGAGGCGCCTCGCCAACCTGTTGCTGCTGACAGATATAATTATAAATTCATTAGAGACATTAAGTGCCGGTCGAGTCTCGGCGTCCTATTCAAATTTATCTATTGTTTAGAACGACCGTAGAGTTTATTATCTTATCAGTATTATTTTGTTGTCCTCTGTGCTTTTCATCGTAATTTCTTAAATACTTTCAGGCTATGATTTAGGAATAAACACATAGTTCAATACCACTCAATCATGGCGTCACACGTCTAACAGAATACCAACGTAAAATAACAGCTTAATGCTGCTGTGTTTCGTACGGTAAGTGTAGTGAACGGGAGACATTTTAAGTGGTAATGACAAATTCATCTTAGTTTTCAAGGAGTGACAACACAGCTGTGATTATTTTTAATCGAGAACATATGTGGATGTGTATGGGTTACAATATACACTTACAGTCGGACTGAGTGTCCGTTTGTAATACCTATTCTCTAAAGATAAAATCATTTTTAGTTATTAATATTATAGGATTACAGGCGTAGAATACTCTGGACCAGTTTCAAAAATAAGAAAAAAAAAAAACAATCACATCGCTGCTTTCTGATCGACTCTGACTAAAGAAGGAGAAAGGTGAAAGGACCAAGTCCGTGTCGGGCCACACACAATGTATAGGTAAGGTTTCTAGACAATGAGCATATTGAATTCGCGGTTTGACCGCAATAACGATTAAAAATGGGCCCAAATGGGACGGTGGACTGAACGTTAACTGAAGGACTTATTTTCCGATCAGACTTATAGGAAGTGGTATTCAAAAATGATTAAAAAAGCTTTTGAATGTTGAATATAATAAAATCTGTATCAAATCCTTCGCACGCCAAGTCCGTCTAAAGCTGGTCATAGTTGACTATCTATCTTCCGGCACCTAAGGTATACATGACCATAACGAACCTTCACGTAAACCACCACTGCCTTAAACTCTCCTGAGGGTCGCTCGCGTAAACCAAGAGCACCGCGAATGAAATTGCATGAGGCTACATGATTGTATTATTTCTTTGAATGGAGCCTAAAATAACTACCAACCAAAAAAGAAGCGAAAGAAGTAAGTAAGTAGGAAATGTGTTCATTAAATATTTATTCCGTACAGTTTACTTTATCTTTTAATAATTTTCTATACGGCTGTAAAGAAATTTTTACTACTCCAAGTGCATTTTTGAGTCGGTCGACTATTACTCGCTAACTTGTTAGTTAGCTCTGTTCTGTTCTGTTCTTTTCAGCGCTGATAGTTTTCCTTTTAATTTCATTATATATGCTACTATAGTGTATACTTTTCCCAAAAAAAGCGGTGTAGTTGGTAGAGGGGGGGGGGGAACACATGACTATGAAAAATCACACTTTAAAGCTAAATAATTTGCAAACGGACTCCTCAATCGAAAAAATGTTGTTCCACAACCCCAATGTTTTTAAACGACCTATCCAACGACACCTCTTACGATGAAATAGACGGGTTAAAGAAAATTATCATCCTTTTACCTGTATAAGAATCCCCAAAATAAACATTTTTTTCAGGATTTTATTTTACAGTTTTGTAGGCGTGATTAATGTATATCCATAGCTATGCTATTTGTAGCAACCTAAGACCCTAAAAAGTATCTCTATGGTCCACAGTATCACTATAAAGTGGAATGCGCTGTCCCTTATTGTATAAGAAAATCTTACATCTCCACCGCAAAGCTATATTATGTTCTTTAGTCGTAAGTATTCTTATTTTCTTGTAAAATAAAAAAATATAAACTTATGCACTATTATTTAAAATTGTTTATTGATCAAGGTTGAAATTCGATTGAACTTACAATAGTGTGAAAATCCTAGCGTGAAATTAAGATTAAAAAATTTACTTACGATTCTTTGAAGGATAAGGATATTTGGTTCCTGTTAGTCGTAGATATCTTTATGTTCTTTGAAAACCAATAAAGATTAGGAAAAAAGTGATAAATTTACTTTATTTTAAAATTATTTATAAACAGTGGAGTCATACGACACTTGCAAAGCAGCCTGCACAGAGTCCTACGGATGATTAGCATCTTGTTGATGGTGGATCCTAGCCTACTTGCAAGGCTTATTGAACTACATGTTTTATGAGTTTCATTAGCCGACAAGCCGTTTTTACTAATATAGTATGTTAGAATTTTCTTCCAATACTTACATAATACGGACTTGAGTCTGAAAATAAATGATTAATAATAAATCAAGGTTAAATTTCCGCTGGACTAACAAAAGTTTTGTTAATGTTTAGCGACAGTTGCACAGGTCATCCGGTGCCCTTATCTCGAACCGTAGTTGGGAGTCTGCCAACAAGTGGACCGCACTGTGACGTCGCCTCCAACACAATACCGCGCGGCCAAAAGGTCGTGATCCACTTGAGCTAACGACATAACAAGTGCCGCGTCTAATAAATTTGGTTTATTGGTAGACGCGCAGCATCTCATTCGATTCGGTGCAAAACATCTAAACAATTGATTTATATTTAGAAATGTTTTCTTGCGTGTATGGTGGAGGCCTAAAAAAGAATATCATATAATTTGATTACAGGCTGTGAAGTATTATTACGTTAATTCTCAGTGTTGCGTAGCAGAGCCGCGCAGCATCTATGTTATGGATGTAGAACAAATGAGTCGGCTTGACCGGGGAAGGAACACGCCCTCACGGAATACCAGCCAGCTTAATGTTATTCTGTTTTCTACGGTGAGTGTAGAGAACCATGTACCTTTTTTTACTCGAAACGAAGCATTCCATCTAAGTCCTCAGAGTACAACGCACCCGCATTTTGATTTTTAATTGAGAATAAATACGTATATGGGCAACAACATCTACTTAGCATCAGGTGGACTGTGTGCCCGTTTGTCACCCTTATACTATAAAAAAGTTATAATTATTGTATTTTCATCGGTTCTACAATACGTCTGAAAAATTTCAGGTTACCCAGACGTTAGTAAGTGGATGAAAACTGCATTATATAAAATAATAATCGTACATACTCATAGACAGGTTACGCTTTCAAAAGCGTATTAAATATACATTCCCAGTAAACAGCTAATGTGATGTAATTTCCATTCATACCAGCCCATAAAATTACTGCTATACATATACCTCCCCCATATACTACCTCATAAAGGGGATTTGGCCATAGTGGCCTAGCAGGCGGGCTGGTAAGTGCCGTCTTTTTATGATTTTAAAATGTTACCACGAAAATGCTGTCACTCGTCTGCTGTTTCAATTTCCCTTGCTGCCTCCTGAGACATCCGAGGGCCGCAATCCTGTTTGTTAGTTATAAGTCAGAGCTCGATCACATATTATACGGTATGCGGTAGTGCATATCCTTATACCGCCATTTCACGGTACTTTTTTGACGATGAAAATAACAGTTCTCTTGTAACAATTGCATCAGTTATTCATAACGCCCGGGGCAATTTTCTTTTTTTTTATACATATAGAAGAAGGTTACATCGAGCTCACAATCGGCCTGACAATAAGTGGATGCTGTGGCCCATAGACATCTACATTTACCCTAGATTAAAAATCAAAATCCAGATACATTGTCACCCATGAGAACTGACATGAAATGCCCCGTTTCCAATAAAAAGAATCTACGGTTCACTGCATTCACCATACAAAATACAGCAGCATTAAGCTGCTATTTAAAACTAGTATTCTGTGAGAGCGCGTTCCTACCCCAGTCGAGCTGGCCCCTCCTGCATTAACCATAATATAGCTGCAGCGTGGCTCTACCACGTACAAACGTACCACGTTTCTTAGATAGGGGTCCGTGGTACTCCGTGGCGGGGAGGAAGGGGCGGTGGCGGGCGGCTGGCAGCAGGCCGCCCGCCCAGCGCGGCGCACAGTAAACTTTGCGTCGTCAACAGCGACGCTTTATGCGAAGCGTGGAAATCTCGCGAAAAAGTTTCATTGTGACTAGTGACAGTGTAGCGTGTGCCGTGCCTTGATATTGTATATTGACAGGTGTTGTAGTGTAAAGGATTTAATTCTGGAGTTCTTCGAGTGTTGTGAACGCCTAGAAATCCAAAAATTCAGGTTTGAAATTTAATAAACTTTACCTTTAATTTAATGATTTCTAATGTTTAGGAATACTACACATTAAATAAAACTAATTTCCCGGATATTACCGCGTTTAATTTTTACTTTTTATCATCATCATGGATGCTGTAAAGCACCCGAAACGTCGGAAGAAGTTAAGACTAAACACGATCCAATCCGTTGAACTAGTTTCGTTTAATGTTTATTAAACTTATTGTACAAAATGAAAATTACAATTTCAATATCTGTTTATTATATTGTCAGCAAACAAAACTTTTTTTTCAGGATAATAGTATTTATTTATGATTTATTTTCAGAATATTGCTTAAATAATTTTTCTAAATATAGGATTAAATCCATCATATTCTGCCGCTTCTAATATACATTATATTACAGGTGTAATATCATTTATTTTAGAAATTAAGTAAGTAACAACATAGGTCAAAATTTTAAATCAAATCACATTTTGCGTTCAGAAAATCTTAATTTAGGTAGTCGCACTTGTTAACAAGAAATTTAAATAACTTATGTCTAAACATCTTTACATTAAGTGAGTTATTACAACAATAATTTGAATGTTTAAAGAAAGAAGAAATAAAGGAGAATAAAACATGGTAATTATATCTACTTTTTAGGCACTAAAATATATACTTATATATGTGTCACAGCCTATATTAATTCCATTGCTAAATACGAGCCTCGCCCGTGGATTGCCTCGTAATCATAACATTCGGTATGTTTACCGCAGTGTTCACGTTTGGCAGACGGTTTGGCGACCGCAGTTATTATTATTTTAAGTTAATATCCGAGAGAGCTCTGTTTTCCTATAATTTTTAAGACACCCACGGGTTGATCATAGGGTAGTGAATTTTGGTAGTTTTAAAACTAATTTAATGAGTATTACTTGCATCAATGCAGCTGTAATTTTGATAATAACTTTATAAATTAATTAGTTTAAACCGAATAATTTTTACGCGGATCTTAGCCGATTAGTTTTTAACATTTAAATAAAACTATGTTTTACGGATTTTATCGTATATATTAACTTATTTTATATATCCGACGTTTCAAGTACTTTACAGCACCCATGGTCGCGGGAGGGACTGAGGTGTTCGACGTCACAATGTCGTAGTTAACCGCGGCTGCCTCTAGATTAAAATTATTAACTCCTGTTCCGATACATGCAGTATAAACTTATAGTATCTTGAAGTCGTACAGTTGTATGCTTGGGTTGGAATTTGATTTTATTAGTTATAGGATCCCAAGCAGATGGTAGCTCTAAGCCATCTTCTCTATTGAAATTAGGTTTTTAATTATTTTTTGATTTCAATAGCCTCGCGAATCATCCTTGCAAGGAATCGGTTTTCGTTGATCTAAGCGCTGCTGAATGGAACCTCCATTCAGCCATCTGGTGCTCTAAAAATTCTATAGTTATTTCAAAAATAAAACTGTAATTTTTATTTGAAACTAATGAAACACCGTGGCTTCGTCTGGTTTTATTAGTTTGGTGTTATTTAGATTTAAGATAATGAAAGACCATTTATGTTATAATTTTTTTATTATTCCAAAAAATTGTTTAAGTTTTTCTCAAAACATACCCCAGACAACTTCCGAGAGTGCTCTCTGTTCACTCACAAGGATCGACTCATCTGTTCCGAACACATGTACGAACAGACAAACGTACTGATAGACAGATGCACAGACATATTTTTTTAAATTTTTGCTCATGTCTTAATGACATGCAAATTAAACACATACATATACAGAACCTTCTTATCTCAATTTATGGCAAGTTTTTCAATATTTATTTATTTACTTCCATTTACCTACTACGTTCATATTAGGAAACATTTCAGGTAAATTTTGTTATAACTATTTATACGTACTTAAATTATAAGTGAGTTCAATACTTTAATATTTACGCAATTATTT
>DWHP01002914.1:0-13921 GCA_018247895.1 Parnassius honrathi
AATGTTTATCGTTCAACTCACCTGCAGTTCACAGTTGTCGTCGTTACTTTGATCTCGGCTCAGGTTGATGTTCTTTGTTTGCATTTTCCTCCCCCCGGGGCCTCTGGGGCTCCACCTGTACCAAAATGATATCATCAGAGAACTTACTAAAATCGTAATTATTGGCAGGTATATTGGCTATTGTACCAAGTATTTCTCTGTCCATCTTCTATGGTGTGTTAGTACCAGTCCTTGGCGCAGTGGTTTAGCAATGAGATACGGCGTTGAGGGCCGCAGGTTCGAACCCCGCACGGAATAACTATTTGTAGGACCTACAAGTTATTGTCCGGGTCTGTTTGTTCTTCTACAAGTTCTGTATGTCAACTGCCTCCATAATACATGAGGAAAATCTGGTGTGAAGAAATAAAAATAAATAAACGAAAAAAGCACCGTTTGAATATTAGCACATGAGGTGGCAATGTACGCACGTAATACGTGGCAGAGCCACGCTGCAGCCATATTATGGTTGTAGCACGAATGGCTCAGCGCGACCGGGGATGGACCACACTCTCACTGAATACCAGCGTAAAATAGCAGCTTAATACTGCTGTGGTTCGTATGGTGAGTGTAGAGATGCGGAGACCCTTTTTACTGGAAACAAGGTATTCCATCTTAGTCTTCGGGTGACAATGCACCCACATTCTGATTCTTGATCAAGGATAGATGTAGATGTCTATGTGCCACAGCAACTACTTACTACTAGGTGGATTGTGCGCTCGTTTGTCACGCTTATTCTATAAAAAAGGTCTACGTTTCCCACTTCAGTTTCACAAAACAAAGTTACCGAAAAACATGAGATCTTTGTGGCATTCCCCATAGTCGCTTCGTATGACACTAATGGGATGAAATGAGATGATTAATTTATCTTACAGCATCATACCAAGGCACTAAATATAACTACAACGATCTAATGATTTAAAAATACAAATCGTATATAAAATTCAATTTCGTAGAATCCGTTTCCGTATAGTAAATAATAACATCTAAGTAATGAAGTTTACAAAGAGAACGTTGGTCTATTTATGTCTGTTGCACTTCAGTTATTACGTAGAAGCAGCCGCATCGATCGGTGTTCAGGGAACTTGCGTACTGAACGGTATACCGTGCATATTATCTCTTTGTGGTATTACCTTCTATATTTAGACGTAATTCATCAGATCAGTTCTGTGGACAAGCTATTCTAAGGAATGTTGTCTATAACAAATCCATTATAGAATGCTGTATATTTCCATTATTACCAGTCGAAATAAACTTTTAATTAAATGCCACTTTGTTATAAAATGAGGGTAACAAACGAGCACAAGTTTCCCTGATGATAAGTGGATGCTGTGACATCTGCCCATTGACATTACATCTATCCGCGATTGAGTCAAAATACGGACGCGTTCATTCCTAAGGACTAACATGAAGTGTTTCGTTTTCAGTAAAAACGTCGCCGATTATCTACACTCACTAATATAGCATCATCAAAAAACAGTAGTAATTTGAGAGAGCGTGATCCTTCGCCGTTTAAGCCGACCCATTTGTACAACAACCATAATATATCCGTAGCGTGGCTTTACCACGTATTAATACGTCTACTTAAGTAATGACTTAGTGGTTTAAATATCTGGCTACTATTGTGTAAGTTACATGTTTGAATTTCAGAGGGATGCAACACTTGTGCACAAAAACAAATTGTTATTTTAAGGGTCTGGTTGTGTTTTGTAGAGACACGCAGCAGTTTTATTATGACAGTACAAATTCGTCAGCTCCGTCAGAGACCAGGCTCACATAGAGTATCAGCGGGATGTAGTATTTTATATGTGCTTTTTTGTGTGGAATGTATAAAGTAATATGAGGAGGCAAGGTTCTCAAGTTGTAGCCTCTTGTCGGTAAGGGAAGTGTACGGGCAGCCCCTCGCTAGATGGAATGACGACCTGTTAATAGATACAGGAAGTCAACGGATAACATCACTTCCATAGCCAAGGGCCACGGTTTGTGGCATTCCTTGGGCGTAGCCTTTGTTCAGCGGTGGACTTGTGATGATGAGTAACAAAACGTGTTTCCGGTGTCTGTTCTTTTTACTAATAATGAAATAAAGATCTTTGACTTTGTAGTTGCGGTGTGAGAGTATCTTCTACTATAAAATATTCAATTCTTTAAAATAATTCGAAATGTTTTCGTGTACAGCTTTATAATCTACTCATTGATAAATGAGGATGAATGAGACCGAAATTTTTTAACTAGCATCTACATTTTTTATAGAATAAGGGCTACAAACGAGTAAATGGTTCACGGGATGCTAAGTGGATGTTGTAGCCCATAAGCAGTTATATCTATCCGCGATTAAGAATCAAAATGCGGATGCGTTGTCATCCCTGAGGTACTAACTGAACCACTAAGATAGTAAAAAGTGCCCCCGGTTTTCCACATTCACCACATGAAACACAGCAGCATTAAGCTGCTATTTCACCCTGGTATTCTGAGTGAGAGCTTGGTTCTTCCCCGGTCGAGTCGACCCATTCTTACTACGACCATAATATAGCTGCAGCGTGGCCCTAGCGCGCATTATATAATCTAAATTTAATAAACAAGTACGTCACAGACAACGTCCGATGTGAGTTATCGAAGTAATACTGTTTATAGCTCCAATCGATAATTTCATATTGGCCCGATATTTCCCCTTGAGGTAACCGTGACCACAATGTCCTGTATTTTATTTTACTGTTCTCGAGGGGACTGTAAGCTTTGTTTATAAGGGTAGCATGGTAAATATCTCCAGTAAAACAATGAAGCGGCCTATCTAATCGTTGCCCGTCTTTACCACATTCATTTTATGTATGCGATACGGTCGAGGACATTAAGGGCATCAAAGACAAGATGGACTATTTTGCATTAGGCAGTGATTATAATTGTTGTGTAAGGAGGAACGATGAGCGCCTCGTTGGTCGCGCGTAAATGCGACCGCTGATCATTTGTAGTCCTGGGTTCAACTCGAAACCGAAATCGAGGTGTGTTAAGAGATTTATTGATGATTTTAATTTAGTTGAAACCAATCTTGTTAGCGTTAAGCACAGAGGAGCCGGCCGGAGCCATTTGGTATTCTAGAGGGTATATATTCCCCTCCCTTTACACAATTTAACTTCCATGTTATCGATAATTCACGCATTTTGAATGCGTGAATCCGTCTTTTTTTCAGGTGTTTTTTTCAAGTCTTTTATATTTGGTAGGGCCAAGGTGCAGCTATATTATGATCGTAGTACGAATGGGTCAGCTCGACCGGGGAAGGACCAAGCTCTCACAGAATACCAGCGTAAAATAGCAGCTTAACATAAACACAGCAGTTGTGTTTCGTATGGTGAGTGTAGAGATCCGGAGACCCTTTTTTACTGCAAACGAGAAATTCCATCTTAGTCCTCAGGGGAGACAACGCTTCTGCGTTTTGATACTTAATCGAGGTTAAATGTCGATGTCTATGGGCTACAGCATCCACTTACCATCAGGTGGACTGTGTGCTCGTTTGTAACCCTTATCCTATAAAAAAATATAGCAAAGAAGTGGATGGATTTGCTAGCATCTGTCATTCCGTCGTATTATGATCTGGGTGTTTCCAAACAAGAGTGAATATTTGGATTTTTTTACAGCACTGGGTGATAAACGAGCACACAGTCCACCTGATGGTAAGTGGATGCTGTGGCCCATAGACATCTACATTTATTCTCAACTGGAAATGAAAATGCTTATGCGTTGTCACCCTTGAGAACTAAGATGTTTCCAGTAAAAAGGGTCTTCGGTTATCTACACCAACCATACGAAACACTTTAGAGTTATTAAGAGTTTTTTTACGCTGGTATTCTGTAAGAGCGTGGTCCTTCCTCTGTAGAGCCGACCCATTTGTGTTACAACCACAATATAGCTGAGCATAACTCTACTGCGTAATGGTAATAGGTGTAAGGGAGATGCTTATGGCACCATCTATTTAGAGCCGTTACATTTTTCTAGCATATCCCACAGTCTCATCTTACGACACTGTTCGGAGAGTGTACCTATGAGCTTCATAAGCTCTAATGGCCATCTTCATTCGCCCATCGGAGTACCAGACGTATTGCAGGTTACCATTGACACTTGGTTGACATTCGAAATATTCGCACTAAGTGCTATGAATCATCTCAGCCAACGAGTGAAATGCCCTGCCGCCGGCGTCTGTATTTCCAAGTGCCTATAACATGGACCTCTTCAAGGTGCATGTCAACAAGCCTTTCTCCGGGGCAAACTCGCTCTATCATAGACCTCATCTTTGTTCCCGGGCCAGATGGAGGTCAAGAGTGAGCCCATTTTTATTAAAAAAAAAAACCGTTTTAGTAAAAAAGTCGTCAGTTTAAGTCCGGCATTCAACTACAGTTCTGAGTCTGTGTTTGACTGAGTGAGAGGTACTTGGAATACTTTACTAATTACCTTTATTATTAAACTTTTTACTAATTACTGTTTTGGCTCGTCGCTCAGTTAGCGGTCAGCCACCGCTGAGTATATTTCACCCGAGGATGCCTCGTTTAAAGGCGAAACACGTGGTGTTGGAATTAGTGACGTAGTCTACACAATTGTGGGATGGCGGCAGGTGCTCTTCAAACTAAGCAAGACACATCATTTTATGCGGATCATAGAGGATTAATTTAACATCTTTAACTCTATGAGTATCCGCAAAGTAACGCCTGGCTCTAAAAATTACTTGAAATGCTAAATAATACATACTGCTAGAACATAAAAGCAAACACACATGCCTGGTCAACCAGAGGGGTAGGCAGAGACTACAGACTTCCATTTGGACTATCCCAACACACCTTACTTACTGCTAGAATTTAAGAAAAACCACTAACTGGGCGAAATAGGGTAATGCAAGCACTGATGCCGTCACCATACAGCGAGACCATAAATAAATATATTAATTACGTTGCAAGTAATTAATATATTTATTGTAATGGATTTCCTCAAAGTAACGCCTGATTCTGTCAAGACCATAAATCTTATGTTAATGTCTAAATACATATTGAGCTAAAGAAAAATCTCTAGACAACAAAACAATGGCATGTTAGTAATCGTGTTATTCCGGGTAAAATAATGCTTTTGCACGGTTGAACTAGATTTCCCCTTGTTACTGCTGTCGTCTCACGATTCCACCACAAATAAAGGTGCAAAGTAATTCAAATATCGATAGTATAACATGGATACCAGACAGAAATCGATAATCGATGATATTATTTTTTATCACTACATCGATATTGTGTGAATTTAATGAAAATAATTAAGTATTTATATTTAAAATCAACTTATATTTAAGTAAGGAAACTACACCTGCCAATATTAACCGACTCTAAAAAAAAGTCGACAAAGTCGCTCGGCGAGCAAATAAAGATCTATCTATGCTCGGAGTTTCTCTGGTGGATAAAAATCGTGACGGAGAAATCCATCGGAGAACCAAGATCACTGATAAAGCTTTCCGTATTTGCAATATAAATTGGCAATGGGCTGGTCACGTCTGTCGCAGAATCGATAACCGTTTTTAGTAGAAGTGTCATAGAGTAGAGACCGTATTAAGGTAAACGCAGTGTGGGACGCTCCCGGGCTAAATGAAGCGACAATCTGCGCAAGACGACTGGCAGCAACTGAATATGTGAAGCCGTAGGGCTAAGTGGCGTACCTTAGGTGAGGCCTAAAGCCAGCACTGGACTGCTGCAGGCTGATGATAATACTGATGACCCCAAAAATAATAATTTGTTCAGCCTTTTAACGTGAAGTGTATTACTGGTCTGGCACACATGAATCACCAGACATGTTACTCATGACAATTTTAACACGTACTCCTGTTGTTCAGAAATTTTAAATTTACTTTTAACTTATGTGACGTCATCGAGCATAAAAGGTTGTTGCATTATTATTAATTGTCAATATTCATATTTCTGTAAACATCATTAGCATAAATTGTGTCTTTCGATATTATCGGTTGGCTGAAATGTATCGTAGCAACCCTAGTCACGACCCGTCCATATATGTATAGGCGCTGTTAACTAACTCGTCTATTGGTTACTAACTATGGGAACTACCGATCTTTGTTAACACCGAACAGTTAGTTAATGAACAGTTAATAGCGGAAACCTTTTTATCGTCAGGGAAACTTAGAAAAGATATACCTATCGGGGAAATTTCTTAACTACAGTAATATCATCTTGGCGATATTGTAATATAACATTCGCATCATCAGTAAATAAAAATGAATTATAGGACAAAAAACGGTAAAAATTACTTATTGTTCGACCGAGCCTGGTTTTTTATTTTTGATCGAGACCGTAAATAATAAGATTTTGGCAGAAACCAAGACTAAAACACAACTAGGGCAGAGATATTCGTCGGAACCTGAAAATACAGGAATAAAAATACAAGAATAGATTATATATTAAAAATATATAATCTATTGAGCAACTATTTTAAAAAAGAGAATATAGAGATTAATTTATTAAAAAAGTAAAAATTGTTTAACGGAGGTTATTATACTACTAAAGAGTACATGTTTTATACGGAATGAGCCGATCGCTACCAAAAAATATAATATTTTCGTATTTGATTATATAAAATATTTAATTGTAAGCTATTGTTAAAAGAATTCTTCTTCTAGGTTTTTTTTAGCAAGCTAAGGGTAATAAATTAATACACAGTCCAAATGATTTTACGTGGTTACTGTGACCCATAGGCGTCTACATCTATCCTCGATTACGATTCAAAATACAGATGCCGAACTGAATTGTCACCCATGAGAACTAAGATGGAATGGCTCGTTTCTAGTGGGCCTAGGGACTCCGATTCTCTACACTCACCATACGAAACATGCCTGCGTTAAGTCTATTGCACAATCATAAGCACTCAATATCAATAATCATTTTTTTAAAAGCTTACCTAAACCGGAAATCTAACACACTAAAAAAGAAATAAATAGACAGTCGCTATTTTATTGAACAAATGGTACAGTCTATGATAAGGATAACATCTCTCGAATAAACTTAGTATCTTACTATTAAAGAGGACAATAAAATCTAACAATTCGTACGTATCGGCTGGAACTATCATCCTAGACTTTTATTTTTAAAAGTCAAAAGACCTTTTATCGTTTTCTCTGTTTGGATCTGGAGATCTTGCTAGTCATTTAATTATTTCGTTTATGCTATAGATCGCTTCGATTATGGCAAATGGAGAAAATATTTAGTAGGTTTAATATTTTCATGTATTTTCTCGTACTCAAGTGTCTTTCAAATAATATTTTACATTTTTAGAAAGAAAGAAAGAAAAAACTTTATTTGAAATCACAAAAAAAAAAACTCGAAATATTACAATAAAAAATAAAATGGATTTTCGTAAAGTCAAATTAGGTCCCTATTTCAGCCAACTGCCAGCACCGCTGATTTT
This sequence comes from Parnassius honrathi, assembly GCA_018247895.1. Lineage (NCBI taxonomy): Eukaryota > Metazoa > Arthropoda > Insecta > Lepidoptera > Papilionidae > Parnassius > Parnassius honrathi. The sequence continues at coordinate 7,474 of DWHP01002914.1, forward strand.
CAAGTAGAGCCCAATACTCACTTCACGGATGGTACATAAAGCTAAAAATTAAAAGCAATCATTCTGAGAAGTGAGTGGGAAGGAATCAACATAAAAGAGGTATTATTTGGAACTAATAACACAATGTACGAGTGACACTTGCATATCACATATATATCTATATATCAATACATACGTATATACATCATACACATTTAAATGTACATACATACATTAATAAAATAAAAAAAAACTGAATTTAATTGTAAAGACTACGATTTAACAACCATAAACAAAAAGAAACGAAACAGTGATTAAACTGAAAAATTAGTGAGGGAATTAACAGACATGGTCCGAACACTACATCACAATAATTTAATTTGGACAAAATCAAAGTCTTATCTCTGTTTTCTCTGTTAGGAATGGCCTGATTTTATATAACATTTTTGATCTATCAAAACAGTTTCGTACACTTTCTGTGACATGTACTTCGAAACGAAAGAAAGATGATTATCAAGTTTTAGGCCAAGGTTTCTGGACTCGGAGATTTGATCAATTGGATTGTTTCCAATTTTTAAAACAATTGGGATATTTACAAGTTTAGCAATCATTTTTTGACCCTATTAACATAAACTTCGATTTACCAGGATTTAGAACCAAAGAATTTAATTTTGACCAAGCAGAAATAGCCTCCAAATCGTAATTTATTTTATAAATAGCTTGAAGAAGACCCATTGGCGATGATATAAGTAAAAGGTACATTTGCAGGTCCTCAGTATATAGGTGGTAATGACAGTGATTAATCTTCCTAACGATATCTGTGGAATATAGCGTATAAAGAAGAGGCCCAAGTACCGAGCCCTGTGGGACGCCTCGTGTAACCGGGGGGGCTGATTGAATCCTAGTACCGTCACTTTTAATGGTTTCTACACATTATTGCCTTCCCGTGAGATAACTTTGAAACCATTTGACTGCATTAGCATTAAAGCCATAGAATGCCAACTTAGCCAGGAGAAATGACTGATGGATCGAATCAATGCTCGGGAGAAATCTAAGAGCACTAAAATTGAGCACATATCTGCATCTTGAGCCGCAAGTAGATTATCGATTACCTCAAGCAAAGCTGTAGTAGTGCTGTGGCCCTTGCGAAAGCCAGATTGCCTAACAGGCAGTAAGCCGTTAATTTCAAGATAATCTGTCATCTGCTTGCAAACTACTTTTTCTAGTATTTTGGTAACGCAGGGCAATAGACTAATAGGTCGTAGGTCTTGAATCGAAAGAGGGTTGATCTTCTTTGGTAACGGTTTGACAATTGCGATTTTCCATAAATTTGGAAAAACCGCACGCTCGATCGATTTATTAATGATAGCCGTTATTGTCATTAATGATTGGGGTAGAGTCATTAGAAGCATCTGTAGGGAGATATTGTTTCCACTCCGTTCACATGTTGCACCCTATTTTTTTCCAGGTTTTTCCAGGTCCAGGTTTTCCAGGTTTGTGTAGTTGCTGAATGCTGTTTCCAATGTTTATTTAATTATACACAACATATTTATTGTTAATAAATATAAATATTTAAAAAGTCCCACTAGGTTCCTCGCCGGTTCCTCTCAGGACGGAGTATTTTTTTGAACCAGCGGTAAAAGCAAAAATGACTTTCAATGAGTATTCCTGTAATTTATATTGAAGAATTGTTTTTTTTAGTGACCGTGACCCGTTTGACATCATTATTATTATGTATAAATTTATTTTTTATTTTTATTAGTTTAGACATTTCTTTTAAACCATCATTTATATTTTTCTATTCCGCATTGTAGTATATTTCCTAAAGTAACATGTCTGTTACTATCGCTTGAGACAAATCCTCCCCGGAAATCCACCGAAATCTACCACGACCGCAGAAATCTACCCCGGCCATAAAAATCTAAACATAGCATTATATTATCTTTAAAGACTCATGTACAGCAGTGGACGGCTACGAGCTGATGATGATGATGTAACATCGATGTTTGGTACCTGCCAAGCGTGTTGATTAGAACAAATGATCCCAGCTACGGCACACTGCATGTTCAGCAATGAACTGATAGGACTCGAGGAGTCGATTGTTGGCGTAATCAAGGATCATAATGTGTTAGATTATCTTTACAATACAATATTAAACAATTTCTCATCCTACTATTTAGAGTTAGCCCTAATATACTTCTTAGTGACCGTTCTTCTACTCTAATCTCTAATACACATTTCAACAATGGCAACAATGACCTATTATGTGAATATCAACGCCTACAACAATCGGTTGATTCCTAGGTTTTATTCTGATGTCCATTTAAGTAAAACAAAACGATCCATTTCACGGTAAGTCCGTCGTCAGTAACATCGCCTCAGTCCGAGGGTTAGCCTCCGCATAATGGCCTCAGGGCCAATTATTGGCCATTTCATTCACAAAACTACCTTAGCCACGCTACGGGAACAGATTATCTACCGCTTCGTTGATAGGGAGATATTACACTGCACAAAATAAAAATAATAAGTTTTTGGGATTACAAAAGCAATAATATGTAATTTATTAAATTCCTCGGTAGTTTTAAATGTGAAGGCATCTTGCGATTTAAAGGATTTTTTAAGAGACTAGGATTTTAGTCAGGCAGTAGCTTACTATATGTAAGTAAAATAAAAACCAACAGCGTATCAAATATAATAACAAAACACCTCACAAACTAAAGGCTAGCAATGGCTACTTATAATTCACACGTTAGTTATAATTAAACATTGAAGTAAGTTGAAATAAATGGAGTGCGACTTACTTAATCAACAAGTCAATCTATCATGACTTACTGATTAAAGGAAGAGCGGACTCATCCTAATACAGGTTTTTTCAAACTTAAAGGGGTGAGATCCATATCTAACTCTGTAAATGAGACTTGTGTTATGAATAAATATTTTTGTATTTTTTGTATTTTGTAAGTGGGAACACTTATTGTGACGGACGGGAAACTACGGAACCCTACACTGAGAGTGGCCCGACACGCTCTTGGCCGGTTTTTTTTAATGTTGAATAACTTGGTATCTGTTGCTGTACATATATCGAAGGAAGAAGCAATCGGATAGCAACACTGCAGGTATATTATGGTTGTATCACGAATGAGTCGGCTCGACCGAGAAAGAACCACGCCCTTACAACATTGAAATCTTTTGGGTTCTCGACCTCCGTCACGTTTTTTATTTCTTAACGTTTCGGATCCTATTTGAAAACTTAGCTACTCGTATTAAACAACGCAGTGACTATAAATCTTTATATATAAAAATTACGTGTCAAATTGTTTGTCCGCCATAAACTCCTAAACTGCTGATCCACCTCATGGTAATTGACTATCACCGCCCATGAACAACTGCAACACCAGGGGAATTGCGGGTGCGCTGCGGGCCTTTTAAAAAAAGTAAACGCTTTTATTGAAAGTCCATTGGTCCGGAAAAGGGCGGCAGTAATCACTTACCATCAGGTGAGCCGTATGCTGGTTTGCCCCCTCTGATATAAACCTCATGAGCCGGTAGTTAATAATTGTGTAAATTTTTTTAGAAAACAAGTAGGTAATAGCAATAAGCATGTAGTTGGAAGGATCTGAGCGGTTGCCGTTTTTAGGGATCGGGTGCACTAAAGTTGTCTTTCTCATGGGACTTCAGGACTACGCCTAGTGAGTAGGAATACCGAAAAAGACGCGTTAAAACCGGTTCCAACTCCAGAGCCTACGTCTTGAGCACAATAAGAGGGACGCTATCAGGCCCACTCGACTTGTTGACGTCCAGGGAGAGGAGTGCTCTGCGCACCGGGCGCTGGATAAACACAGTATATCCTGCGTGGCGTACTAACACCGCGGGATGGTCGGCGGCGTGTTCCTCCCGTCATTAAGAGTCGAGATGGATGCAAAGGGAGAGCCCAGCAGATCGGTTTTATTCTTTTGCGGCATGGGCCTGTGAGTCGGCCTCCCTGTACAGAAATAGTAGAGATGGTTGACAGAAGTTGCCTTAGACAGCCTTGGCAAGAGACCAGAATACACGGGTTCCCGAAGGAAGTCGAACAAGTTTCTCACCAAATCTGCCGATGTGCTCTGACATTACCTTGGTAAAGACACTTTTAAAGGACCTGGGGGCGGAATTCCAGTTTTTAGAGACGCTGGTATTTGCATACAGAGACGTCGATGCGTCGGCCACGGCTCGATAGCACTCCCGCTTATGGTGTGAAGCAATTTTGTAGGAGCGATCAAACCATGGCTGAATTCTGCCTCCGATAGGAACCACAGATGATGAAATAAAAAGTTCCATTCCCTGTAGTACCACATCAGCGACAGAATCAACAACAACATTGAAATCATCCGGCGAGAAGCAAACCCGCCCTCAAGGGTAGGATACAAAAAAAGATCGCATCCCGTCCAAATCGGCTGACCCTATAGTGCCAAACATGGCGGCAACCTGCAGAACGCAACCACGATGGGTGGCATCGTACTTCGGATCTGACAATGGTCCGAGGAGCCAAGCCAAGGCATCGATGGAGACCTGATATGCATCTGAATGAGAGGTCACCATAAGATCCAATAGGTTAAGTACATGATCTTCCACATCTGGGATCCGCGTATGCGAGGTAATCGGTTATGTATATATAAGTAGTACACGCGCAGCCATAGGATGGACAGGCCCTTACCTTCCAGAGGGCGTCATTGTCTTACTGCTCTGTTTGCCCCGAGCAGGTTTAGTCTGGAGCGAAATTTGAGAATACGTGGGGCAGCCTGAGCACCCACGCTCAGGAAGAGTAGGGTTGCTTGGGCGTTTATGTTCAGCGAGGGGTGTCCATCACCAGGAGTGTTAGTACTCTCGTGGGGTCCTGGGTTAGTATTATATTTAATTCTATTACCATGTCAAGAGGGGGAGGGGGAATTAGGATGGGACCTGCACTCACCAAACGAAATAAATAAGCAGAGCTTCTACTTCACGCCGGTCTTCTGTGAGGTCGTGGCACCACCCCAGTTAGAGCCGGCTCATACATGCAACAGTAAAAGCCGCCGGGTGGCTCTACTACAGTTAAGATAAGATAGCTTACATCCTATTATCAATTTAAGGGTTTTTTTATAGGACAAAGGAGGGGGAAAACATCGCCTGCCTGGCCAGCTAGTAATGTCATATAAAAATACTACAACGCTAGACAATTTGTTGGGCACTATACTTACGTCTTAATTTAAATGGATTATTTTGTTTCACAGGAAAAAATGAGAGAACAGTTGTGAAACCTACAGACAAATCCTAGTTTAGATTAAAATAAAAATGTCTTTGGAAGATTTAATAAAGCTTGATAAAGTCTCCTTGAAGAAGTTGACGGATGGTGAAGGCCCATGTGACGAATGTATTTGTCACATCTTGACCTCACCTCGGGACAAATGCATGACGGCAGTGATGAAGAGATGTGTCGCTTGTATACTTTGTAAAAGGCGCAAAAAAGACAAAAAACCTAAGGGAGGCAAGAAAGCCGCGGGCATATCCAGTAAGGCCGGCGTCGGAAGCAAGAAATCCTTGAAAGGAGTCATTGAAAGCTTGGCCACACTTAAAGTCAGTGACGTCACCTCTATGATAAAATCGATAAGGCTGCCACAAAGAAAATGCGGTCACATTTGAAGCGAGAGGAAATTGAATTGGTTATGAAACTAAACACATTTTGGATAATTAAATAATACTGGGAGCAATTTTAGTGTTTTTATTGTTTATCTATATTTTTACAATAGAATACAATAAAAGTTGAAAGTTAAAGTTACAGTCTATATATGTCCCACTGCTGGGCTCCTCTCATTTCTGTGAGGATTTTAGGCTAAGGAAATGTCCGCCTCGCTACCGTAGCGCGTATTGGCGAACTTTGTGCAGGTTTTCTTACGATGTTTTCAGCATTTAAAATTTCATTGGTGCCGGTGGGATCGAACCCGGGCAATGATGTGAAATTTACAGCGAGCGCTTAACCCCTGAGCTGTCACGGCTCTTGGAAAAGAACTTGTATTGAAAATCATTTTTACTACGCATTCGTGTACATCTGTTCGTGCCGAATTTAGAATTGATTTTAAACTAACTTCCGGTGAGTGTGGGACTTCAAATTATGAGGGTAGCTTAGAATCGGCTAACGATTTAAGAATATGAATTTATAATACATAATTATAGTACGTGAGGGTAATATGGTCATCCGGTTAAAATTGTCACTTTCTTAGAACTCAAAAACCTTCACTCAAAAGCCTTTTTTGCATAGAGGCCTCTTTTTTTTGCGCCCAGTAGCGAAGTAAAGTGCTACCCTCCGGGAAGCGGGTCTTGAAATCCTGAGCGATCTCACGTACCAAACGTTGGAACGGCAATTTGCGGATTAGGAACTCGGTGCTCTTCTGGTAGCGACGAATCTCACGAAGAGCGACGGTACCGGGCCTGTAGCGATGGGGTTTCTTAACAC
>DWHP01002915.1:0-13919 GCA_018247895.1 Parnassius honrathi
ATACTTCGTATTTTTATCTCTGGTAGAGTATGACTCGGGCATTAAGTCCGCCTATATATTATAATGTATGAAGTTAAATAAATAAATAAGTAAGGTGGGAGATAGCAGGCATATATAGTTAAATAAATCGCAGTGAATTTCTTTTGTTAAGTGCTTGTTCACTCTCTCATATCCTCAACAATAACAGTTGTCTGTGTGTATAGGGAAAATATCCAGGAATTGATATACAGAACCACATTGACGATTTGTCCGTCAACCACAGTAGCAGTCGTTCCCACGAGTTCGTGCTGCTATTAGACATCGGGCCAGTAGTCACGATGCTGTGCAGGCGCCGCAGGCAAAAGCGCCTCGCGCGTTTAATTGATGTTCAGATTGAGATCTTTCGCACTTTCAATTGCAATTCCTGTTTTTTTCTATTAGTGTTTATAGAATACAGAATTTTTTTTAATGTATTTCTTTTTGGATTCAATATTTCAAATTGAAACAGTATGGTAGTAAACACAAGGACGCAGAAAAATATTACTGTATTTAATCTGTACTAGATTAAATAATGTAAGAAAAATTGTTTTACGTCTACAAAATACGTATGCGGTAAATTTTATAAATGGCTTAGAAATACTATTTATATTAAACACTGTAACAAACGTAATTCCCTTTGTAATTTTAATGGGACCGGAAGTCATCAAAAAAACTATTAAAGATGCTGAAAATTTATTAAGATCCGTGTAATAAACTAAAATGATGTTTCGAACCCAGTCTGAAGGGCACCTCCCCGCTTTACCTTGATTGCGTGCACTAGGGATAAAGGAGCTCGTCATATTCGCGTATTTTTATTTTATCCTCTAATATATTATGCTAAATTGTTTGCTTTGTTGTTAGTTGATGTGTCTGTCTTGTTTCTTTCTTTCTTCTTTTCCTTTTTTTCCCGTTGAAACCCACGGGATGAAACGAGATTTTGAATTATTTTATGCCATTACCACTTTTACTGCCTAGGTTGTATTTTATAGAATAAGGGTGACAAACGAACACACAGTACACCTGATGGTTATCACATCCACATTTATCCTCAATTAAGAATCAAATGTAAATGCGTTGTTACGCCTGAGGACTGAGATGGACTGCCTCATTTTTGATTTTTGCCTTATTTTGGATATTTATGTATGAAAAAATTAATGCATTACTACGCATTCTGAATTTAAAAGATGAAATTAAAAGATTCGCCATTGTTTACGCAATTAGATTTTCTTAAGGGTCTCAGATTCCCTACACTCACCATACGAAACATAGAAGAATTGCGCTGCTATTTATATATGCTATTTATATATATTGTGAGAGCGTGGTTTTACCCAGGATGAACCGACCCATTGGTGCTACAACCATAATATAGCTGCAGCGTGACTCTACCATGTAAAAAACTAAGTTTTAATAATCGATTAAAACTACTTTTACGGATTTTATCGCCTATAATTATTTGATTTTTGATTCTCGACATTTCGGGTGATTTCCGGTACCCGTGGTGACGGGAGACTGAGGTGACTGACGTCCCGATGTCAGTGTTAACCCGAAGTACCTTCGGATTTTAATTATTATTTATGGTCCGATCCACGCAGAATAAAGTGACTGTGTTTTGAAGTCTTGCAGTGGTATGCTTGGGTTAAGTTTTAATTTTATTAATTACAGTGTCCAAAGCAGGTGATAGTACTCAGCCTCCAACTCTATTGAAATTAGGATGTTTCTTAATTTCAATAGCCTTACGTACCATCCTTGGTAGGAATCGATGTTCTTTTGCGAGAATGTGGTCTATCAAATCTGATGTAATTGTCGGGGCCGCCTAGGATGTGCTCATAAATTGCAAACTTCCCGGAACATTGATGCTTCACTCAGCTATATGTTATTTTACGTGGGTTCTAATTGATCTTTTGCTTTGCCCGATATATGAGAGATCACATTCACAATCAAGCTTGTACATTCCCGCATCTTGTAGAGGAATATGACACTTGACGGATGGTAAGAACTGACTAATCTTCTTCGATGGCTTGTAGAATGTTCTAATAGAAGCTAGCTTCGAACTTTCAAGTTCAAGTTTAAATAAATTAAAAATCTTATATGGAATGAAAATCTTTTTTGAATTCTAACCACCTTCTTGTAAATGCTTGTATTATTGGGTTCCAGTCCATCCATCTGGGTCCACAGAGGTGACAACGTTTCCTGTTTGAGGTTGGCTGCAGGTGTCCACCTGAGTTCAGGAATAGACATGTGATGGCTATGATGTTGTGTTTATCTATCTGTCAGTAATTCTATTATACTAAGATAGTCAGTTTCGGGATATACTCGTTCTCCCTCAACGAGTCCTTGCCTTAATCGTCTTGAGGGTGTTTAGTTGCCGTGTCTTTGTCCTCAAAGTAAGCGAAGATGAGCCCATTTCGGATTCGTGTTGGTAGTTTGCAGTGAGAGAGTTGTCATATTACCTGCTACGAAGCCAAGGCAGTCTCGCGGTGAAATAGTGTTGGCGCAAAGCTCCATTTCCCTATCCTCCGCGACTCTGACAGGCTCGCACTACTGATTCGGTGGCGATGAACTGCTCTATATGATTTTTATTTGGTCTCTAAAGTTACTCAAGCATTTTTCTTTCTTACTTCACCTAGTGGTTGGTAACAGAGGGTGACTCAGTGCATTTTGGTGTGACTCAGCGCTGTTAATTACTGAATTACTAGTAGAATTAGCAGCGAAAAGTGCTTTATCGTCGCAAAATGATCCAGTAATAATAAATGTGGTATCGTTTTTACAATCCCATTATAAATATGTAAAACCAACTATATACTATAAATATAGCGATAAAAACATAACCAATTCTTAAAGGAAACATATACAATCCCAAAATGATCGTAAATTACCAAAACGTGATATTAGCGTCCGATATTACCAGAACGATTTTAAAAATACAAAACGTAACTTAACGAAAATGCAGTTGCAAGCGGATTCGATCGTCTCCAGTATCGGTTTAGTAAAGATAAATGCGTATTGATTTTACCAACGAGTCGTATGAAACTACTCGATACGTTTTATAAAAAAAAAACTCAATGCTAAAGAATATGAATTGAAACCAAATCGCGCCGATCCGAATGCAAATTTTGCTGACGAAACAACAAACGAAAATTAAACTTAGCGTATTTATGGCTCAATTCTCAGTGGAATACAATGTCACGAATTTTCCTCGCGTAGAACAGTGGAGCGGAGTATCCAAAGTATGTAAGCGCTTCCGTGAGAGCATTGCCCAGGTTAATTACTGAGTCCATTTTTTTCTGGGGGACCGGCGGTGTCTTGCATTCGTATGCGAACGTGTGTGTTATTTACGAGTTGTACTTTTTCGGTTGACACCATATAGGTCGGCATGATATCTCGCCTTCATATTATATTCATGTATTTTTCGATCTCGAACCTATTAAGAAAAATTTGCAGTACCAATTTGAAGATCACCTAGATATAATAGGTAACGGTAAAAAAAAAGGAAGGACTCTCTACTACACGTATTATGAATCAAGCAGTCTAAGTATGCCGAACCGTTTGTACAAATATCCCTCACGTACACATTTACGTGGAAAGACGACGTCTTAGTACGTATAAGGCATACACAGATCAGTTCGGTTCTTTACTTGTAATCTGGGTGGCGTGTTATTCTTTTCTTTCTTGTTGGTGGATGTGGTATTAAATTATTCTCTACCCTATATCATCCCGTAGGTATTGTACGAGGTTACATAAGGAAACAAACCAGATGATGGGCAGGAGTGTTTTTCTAATAATAAATAGAAAATAAAGGACTGCCCGCTTGCCAAGCGTGACAAGTATTTTTTTTTTATAGAATAATGGTGAAAAACGAGCTCACAGTCCACCTAATGCTAAGTCGATGCTGTGGTCCATAGATATCTACATTTATCCTCGATTAAGAATCAAAATGCAGATGTGATGTCAACCCCCCCGTTTCCAGTAAAAAAGGGTTTCCGGATCTTTACAATCAGCTGCTGCTATTTTGCGATGGTATTCTGCGAGAGCGTGGCTTATGAGGAAACCTATAGGGAGACCTACGTATGTTTAGTAGTAAATCTGAATTCGGGCAGCAATGAATGAATGAATGAAAAAGAAAATTTTGTAGATTTTCTTCTTCGATCATTTAGAAACCAGTAAAAACATTTGTTTAATATTGTGCCACTAGATGTAATCGTTTCAGCCTAAAAATGTGTCAATAAAAAATGCTTTTAACCTCTCAAACGCCAAGTGTCCGAATTTGACCGCTTCGATATTCCGTCAGAATTCAAGAAATGAAATTTGACCGCACCCACCCACAGCACTTTAACCCATAAATACTTATGTTTATACGTATACATAGATTACAGCCCTTCACAAGTCCATTGCTAAACATAGTCATCCCCCAAGGTATGCCACAAAGCATGGTCCTGAGCCACCTGCATGTATTACCAGGTCGTCACTCCATCTAGTGGCGGGTCGCCCTACACTTCACCTACCGATACAAGTCTGCCACTCGAAAACCTTTTTTCCCCAACGGTTGTCGGTTCTTCTAGCTATATGGCCTGTCCATTGCCACTTCAGCTTACTAATCTGTTAGGCTACATCGGTCACTCTTGTTCTACTGCGGATATCCTCATTTCTAATTTTATCACGCAGAGAAACCCCGAGCATAGCCCTCTCCATAGCTCGCTGAGCGACTTTGAGCGTCCTCATACGGCCAACAGTGAAGGACCAGGTCTTGGTTCCGTAGGTCGTCACTGGCAACACGTATTGGTTGTGCAATTTAGTTTTCAGGTTTTGAGGTATATCTGATGAAAAGATGTGTCGTAATTTCCCGAACGCTGCCCAGCCGAGTTGAATTCGTCGATTGACCTCTCAGCCGAAGTTAGACTTACCTAGTCGGACTATTTGTCTCAGGTAAACATACTCGTCAACAACTTCGAGCTTAGTGTTCTCAACAACTACCGGCAATGATCTTTGTTTTGTCCATGTTCATCTTAAGACCTATCCGTTGGGAGGCACTATTGAGGTCGCTGAGCATAGCGCTTAGGTCCTCCAGCAATTCTGCCATAAGAACTATATCGTCGGCAAATCGAAGGTGAGTGATGTACTCGGCATTGATGTTAATACCGTATCCTTTCCAGTCCAGCAGCTTGAAAACGTCTTCCAATGCAGCGGTGAAGAGTTTTAGGGATATAACGCCACGCTGCCTTACACCTACCTCTCTGCTGTTGGATAGGTTTCGAACTCTGGTTCTGTACTTGGATAGCCATCGTAGCCCTACTGTACAAACACTAAAGTTTCCAATGTAATAAATGCCATAAAAAATCATGAGAAATGTCTTAATTATGTGCAATTTTTATAATTGATACAATAAATAATTTTGCAGAAGCCTTGTACTGTCACGCAATTCGTGAAGAATTTTACAACTACATTCTTTTTGTGACACATGACGGTCTGATGGCACTGTGTTCAGTGCACCTGGCTTACGAAAGGTCGGTTCAGGAATTCAATCACAATGTGAAAAAAATATTAATATTAAATAAGTTGTTTATTTCCTTAATCTGATATTTCGTTGTGTCTTATCACTACGAAATAAAGTTGTGGATTGTTTTCCTATTAATCCTTCGACAAAATGCCGTTTAAAACAGCAGTGTGTATCGCGCTTCTATAAGAGGTTATTTGGAAATAATGCGTATTACAGCTCAAAGAATCTTTTCCCCACGCCCATGATTGGCTCGATTTGGAAAGTCTAATTTACATACACATTAACAAAATACGACCTATGCAGGTTTGATATTATATATGTTAGTTGGTTGACTCGGGAAGAGTAACTTTTTTCTCTGTCTTATCATCTTACCTTCAAAATAAGAATACAACAATCGATGTGCTTACACTAGGATTTAAAGTTTTGCTAGTTTTTTAATCTATCGCAGGACCGAATATTTTAACAGTATTTTCTTTAGTCATAATAAGATTCCAACGAAATCCCAGAAATTCTAACCTCGCCATCTCGGTGACTGGCGGTCCACTACCGTGCGATTTACGTCACCAGCGGTTATTCCAGACCGATACGAATTACAGACCTTCAAGAAAAGAGCCCGCACCTTTCTAAAGGACCGGCAACGCGTCTGCAATTCCCCTGGTGTTGCAGTTGTTCATGTGATATCCTGCCATCAGGTGAAACATATGCTTCTTTGCCTCCTATTCTATAAAAAACGAGATAAAATGCTATGTTGGTTTCCCACCGTGACAATGGTTACTTTACAATAAGGTTTAAAGCGCCTCCGAAAACCAATTTTCACAATAATTTTTTTATGTAACACTTATATTTTGTTTTCAATAAGATAGTATTACTTGTGTTCATATATATTAAAAATAAATCAACTCAATCAAGAAAGAAAACTTTTTAAATAGACATTAATAGAGTTACGGGCAAGCTAAAAGCTCACTTGGTGATAAGTGACCACTGCAGTCTGTAAAACTAACATCATACAAACAAGCATGTATTGTAATTAAGATGGAAAGTCACTCGGACTGTGATAATACTCGCTATTCATTCTCTTTAAACTGATGTACAGAACTGGATAAATATTGGCAAAGTGTTGCACCTAACCAGTTGCATTTTTAGGCAGAAAAGAAATCTAACTAATTAATGGATAGTATTCTTTTCAGATCTTTATAATGGTATTTACAACTCGTCAGTCTGACGTTGTCGTGTTTTATACTTCAAGTAGTTTGAAGATGTTTGTGTCACAAAGATGTATTAAATTATGAAATAAAAAAATACTCTATATATCACACTTCAGGTTTTGTAACTCTATTTTTTTTTTTAATAGAAGTGTTGTGATTTGGTGAGTCATAATCCTCAGATGACGCTGTATGCGTGCGTACGCGTTTGATAACACAGAAGAGATAAAAAGCATAATATAAAATAAAACTATTTGGAGAAATGGTTATGATTCTTAAATTAATTATAAATTTCAGGACACCAAACCGACATCTTATTTTAAATTTTCATTTCGACCATGTACACACACTTGCTCGCTTTAACACCAAAAAAATTTGCACCACTAATAATCCCGTTGGACATTATTAATAACGTTAATTTCTTTTTACAGTTATAACGAACATCAATAAATAAGGAAGCGACGCACAACCTTTCAATGTAACACAAATATATTATTCAAGCAAAAAGGAGCTTCAGAAAACTTTAAACAAAAACTCCGAACGACATTCTCTTTTACAACTCTCTATAGACATTCGGGTATGCATCGACTTGAAACCTATAGATATGCCATTACGTAATGCGATGAAATAAAGAAGTTGACACATCGATCATTTTTAATATGGCTATTATTTACATTTTGTTATCTTATTTATCATATTTGTTTTTTTTTTTGTAAGTGATTGAGCCATATATGGCATTATTATACTGAAAAACTTATAGATCAGATGGTATGGAGAGGAAACACTCACGTACGCACTGGCACGAAATAGCGGCATAATGTTGTAGTTTCGTATGTCGAGCGACGAAAACCGAAGATATTTTGTACGGGTACGAGGCAAACCATCTTAGTCTTCAGAAATTAAAACTTATACCTGTGTTTAGGGTTTTATTCGAGAATAACAAGGGTTTATGAGTCACAGTATGTTTCTATATCTCTTACCTTCAGGTGAACTTTGTACTAGTGTCATTCTTACTTATATAAAATTATGTTCAATGTTTATGTAGAAACTACTCAAGATAAGTATTTTCTTTTTAAAGGCAGATTTATATATATAACAGTAACTCGTCTTTAACGTATTTGCGTTGGAAAGATCCACTTGGAAAGACCACTACCAAGTCGATACCGTCAAATACACAGCCAAATAGGGCCGCCGGTGAACCGTAAGTCCACGCTTTGAAGACGACTCGGCTGCTTTTGATCCTAGAGGAAACAAAAGAGGCGCTTTAGAAAGATGCCACCGTGACCAAACCGCGAGTCTTGAATCGATTGACTGTACGCTTTAGGATTGTCATTACATATAGTGGCCTGGGCTTGGTGAATGCCTTTTACAAACTATGTCGGACGTCCCCCGCTACATCCAGTAACGACTTGGTAAGATTTGTCGATAGATACAGGTGGCTCAAGGCCGTGCTTCGTGACATTTTCTGGGGCAGGCATATGTTAAGCAGTAGGCTTGTAATTGGCTGTAATAGCGATAATGAAGCTGATGCTAAGTTACTTTTTTTAAGATTATTGTATCGAAAGAAAGTTTTCGGCATCAATTGTTTTGACAACTCGGTGGTACAGTGGCAGTGGCGCTGCGGACTGCTGGTTCCATTCCCGTGCTAAACGAGAATATCAGTACTGTCTACAAAACGAAAAATTAGAAAACGGATATGGTAGTTTGTGTATGTCAAAATACATCACCAATAATATTGGAGAGGTCTTAGAGTGGGGGGAACGATTTTTTTAAGATATTGTATTGATGCTATATTGATGCTATTGTTTTTTTTTAAACCGCGCACACACGAGTATACATTAATTATTTTCCTTTTCAGTGAATATTGTTTAATGGCATATCTATCAATGTAATATATCTATATGTTTCATGCGTTCGTATGTAACCGTCGCATCGGAAATCGAACAGTACGTTTAATCGAGTAAACTCAACTCGCCAGCATCGAATGATTTATTATTGTGACACGTGTTTTTTGTGCTGTCTCGTACGCGTACGGAAACAATTTCGAATCATTTATACCGACCGCCCGTTCTGCGACCAAATATGGCAGCGATGGACCAGCGCGTCTCCGGTTTTCGGGTTTTTCAACTTAATTTTTGAGCAAAATGGAAGTCGATTGTTTTTGCGTTTTAATCGCCGTCGAGGCATTGAAATTGATAAAATTTTATGCATCACGTCTAGTTTTTGTATCATATTGATTTTTAAGCTTTATGTGAAGTAAATAATATGAATTGACACTATATATTGCAATAGGCCACCAATTAGCTATAGATATTATTGTTGCAACATGAGGCACTTGTTCCGCTACCAATGACGAACGAGAAGCGAGCGAGTAGAGCTAGAATCTAGATAAGAGTTTACTCAGATCCGCATTGTAGAGTAAAATGACAGCTGGTTGGTCACTCGGCGAGCGAGCGAGCGAGCATCGCTGAGCGAGTTTTATCTTTGATAGCTTTTGTCTCTTCGACAAATTAGTGGATAGAGAGTTCTCGCCGGCAGTGTGAACAGTCAACGATCAACTATTAATGTAAGTACATATTTTTTATTGACATGGGATCTACATGCTGAATGTTTTTTTTACGATCTGGAAAAAATAGGGTGTAACATGTGAACGGAATAAAAGCTTATAGCACTGATATTTTACAAAAAATAAAAAACAAAAATTTTGAATTAAATAAATAAATAAATTAAAATCTATCGAAATTCAAAAACAAAACAATAAATTTAGTAGGCATCCTTGACATTGTCACTTTGCAGGGTCACAGGCTCAAGGGTAACGGTCAAAGTAATTGTTCAAAAAATGTTTTTCAAACTTTTAATTCAAAACTTTTGTTTTTATTTTATGTAAAATATCAGTGCCATCGGCTTCTACTTCGTTCACATGATACACCCTGTTTTTTTCAAATGGTAAAAAAGGTCATTTAAGGTGCATTTTAATGTTCAGAAGCGACAATGCAACTGGATTTTGATTTAGGGCCACATCAATCGCTTACCGTCAAGTGGACGTACTTGTTTGTCCTTATTAATTGTATGAAAATACGGCACTCCTTAAAAGACTAGTTATTTACTAATTAAAGTTTATGCTGATAAGATAAGGCACTACTACAAGACGGAATTATTCCGGCAGTAACCAAATTCAGATAGCTCTACATACAATAATTTTATTTTAATATAGTAAAAATATAAAATTGTATTATTATTATTTATTTACTTGTCAGATAGATTAACAAATAAAATCATTATT
Source organism: Parnassius honrathi (assembly GCA_018247895.1). Taxonomy (NCBI): domain Eukaryota; kingdom Metazoa; phylum Arthropoda; class Insecta; order Lepidoptera; family Papilionidae; genus Parnassius; species Parnassius honrathi. The sequence continues at coordinate 9,998 of DWHP01002915.1, forward strand.
TTTTTTAAATCGTAACTTACTCGGATACGTAGCGACAAATGGTATCCCTGAATTCAATTATACCTGGACAAATTGCGGACAAAAATTCCAAAAAGGCGCAGGCACCGACAGAGGGCTTCTGACGAAATACTTATTAATTTTCATGAGCGGTCTGTATGCGCATGCTCCAATTTTTTTGCGGCGAAACGAACGTCGAACCGCAGAGCGACAGGTTCGATCCTCATAAAGTTTTATAGCACCTGTCAGGCGAAAAGCCGTTGGCTTCTGTCATTGGCTGGAAGCTACACGCATTATTCAATACTTCTTGGATTGATTCGTAACTTATTTTAACCGAGCAAAAGGGTATTAACTAAGTAAAAAATGAAAATAACAAACAAAACAGTGCATAGGGATTTTTTAAGCTAATTCTGTGTACAGATGGGATAGAAGTCAAACACTGTTTTAATATTCAAAATATACATTTATAAATGTTATGTATGTAATATGCGACCGCTATTGGAAGTATATTCAGTGTGTCACCAGCCACAGCGCGTTTCACTCGTATTCCCCGCAACACAATATTAAATAGTGGCGACGAGGATGGGATGGGATGGGTGGTGTTCCAACGCGCCACGGAGTGCGTGGTAGCGGGGCTGCCGGGGGTGCTAATCCTGCTCGATGACGTGCTGATCACGAGCCGCGACGACCATGGCCACATGGATTGGCTGAATGTGGTGCTACACCGGCTGCAGGATGCAGGTTTGACGTTGAACAAAGATAAGTGCGAATTTTTCAAGGACGAAATAGAATATTTGGGTTACGTCATTACTAAGAACGGACTAAAAAATCGCCAGAAAAAGTTAAGGCAATCATAGAGGCACCCGTGTCTATGAACGTTTCACAGCTGCAATCCTTCTTAGGATTAGTAAGCTACTACAGAAGTTTCTTCTTAGGCATATCAACAATTTTATCTCCATTGTACAATTTGCTAAAAAAGGGCACAAAATGGAATTGGAGTAAATTACATGAGAAAACTTTCAATACGATTAAAAAAATATAGATTTTGGAACGGACATTAGCTCATTTAACAGTCGACACGTCACCAAATGGTTTAGGCGCGATATTATCGCAAATCGACGATGACGGATTAGAAATGCCAATATCTTATGCGTCTCGTACCTTAAATACCGCTGAGAAAAGATATTCTCAGATACAAAAGAAGGCAACTTCGATAATATTCGGCGTGCGTCGGTATCATCAATACCTATACGGCCGGTCGACTCCATTCACATTACGTACAGACCACAGACCGTTATTGTCAATTTTTGGTTTACATAAAGGCATCCCGGAGGTATCCGCAAACAGATTACAAAGGTACGCACTGTTCCTAAATGCTTATAATTATGTAATAAAGTAGGTATGTGCGTAGTTGTAATAATACCGAGGACTTCCTTTCGCGCACAAGTATTGAGGACCCTGTCGAAGAGTCGAGGCACAAGGAAGAGCTGGATAGGGCAGCCTATGTGTGTTTTGTGACGCAAGGTAGTTTGCCCGTGACAGCAGACCAGCTTCGGCAGGCTACGGCTAATGACGCGACTAAGGTTCACGACGTCTTGGGGAGAGATGGGGGCAATGAACAATCTGCGGCATCACACACTCCTACTAACTCCGAGTATGACCAGACGCCGTCAAAGGTGACGATAACAAGAGGAGTCCGAAGGCCCGTTTCTTCCGACGACGTCTTGGGGAGAGATGGGGGCAATGAACAATCTGCGGCATCACACACTCCTACTACCTCCGAGTATGACTAGACGCCGTCAAAGGTGACGATAACAAGAGGAGTCCGAAGGCCCGTTTCTTCCGACGACAATGACGAGTTTTATGAGGCCGAAGAGAGTAACCAAGACGAGGTTCCGGCACATCGCGGGGTGACTCGTCATCGTCCCAAAATTAATTATAAAATATTTCTTAAATATTAGGGGAGGAATGTTATGTATGCAATATGCGACCGCTATTGGAAATATATTCAGTGTGTCACCAGCCACAGCGCGTTTCAATCGTATCCCCCGCAACACAATATTTAACAATAAATAATGCCAAGTGCTAGTGAGAAAAGACATAGGTTATATCTCTAATAAGTATAAAACAAAGTCGCTTACCGCCGTTTGTACGCTTAGATCTTTTAGACTAAGCAACGTATTCTGTAGCGGTTACCATCAACAGACAAAATGATTGAAGAAGAAGGTATATAATACATGCATATGTTGTCGAAAACCAAAAATCACGCGTGCGAAGCCGGGGCGGATCGCTAATGTTTTATATTTTCTGAATTTGGGGTCCAATGTAATTCATCCCGTTTTCAATAGAAAATCGAAGTTATGTCTTTAGAAGTTGATCAGGGCAACATAATCATATAATTAACATTTGTAATGAATTTCCACAAATGCACTGTTCTATAAAATAAATTGTCTTACAATTGGTACCAGCAGAAATTAGTATAAAATTATATTGTATTTTAAATTTCTCTGTTCTTTCTTTATAATAATCTTCCCATTTAAATTTCCTATATATTATATTCCTAGCTAGTAAGATTTCTTTTCGTCCTTTTACCTATGTTTACTGTCAAGCAGCGTGCACCGATGCGTTTCGGTCAACATGGTATGAAGAGCCAATTTAGTTACAGAACTAAACCTACTCTTTATAGTTGTGAGGCATTTCATTTTTTTTAATATAGAATAAGGGTAACAAACGAGCACACTATCCACCTGTTGGTAAGTGGATGCTGTGGCCCATAGACATCTACATTTACCTTCGATTAAGAATCAAAACGCAGATACGTTGTCATCCCTAAGGATTAAGATGGAATGCCTCGATTCCAGTGAAAAAGGGTATTCTGTGAGAGCGGGGTCCTTCCTCGGTCGTGCCGACCCATTCGTGCTAAAACCATAATATAGCTGCAGCGTGGCTCTACCACGTGTAAAAACTTCAAAATCTGTATAAAATCTTAGTCTTCAAAAGTGACAACGCGTCTGTTACCTTCTTTTTTAGATTGCATACTTGTTTCTAGCGCCTGCATTAACCACTTAATATCAGGTGTGTTGTAAGTTAGTTTATCACTTTTTACCAATTTTATAAGAAATAAATAATCTGTTATTTCTACTTGTCTTACTATGTCACTGCTGATTGAAAATTCTATGCGAAGGCGAATTGGGATGAGAATGCGGCGCCATACCGGCTTTTGCCATAACTTGGATCGAAGCTGCAATGTCTCGTATTGGTATTGCCATTCCATTAATATTCACGGTGCAATAAAACAATTCACCTGCGTTTGGTTACGCCTCGAGAAATCCGAAGCGCAATTAATACTGGACTGGATTTTGATTACGACAATGCGTCGTGCATCGTTTCACAATTGTATATAAAAAGGGATTTTCGTGAAGCCCATACGTAATGAAGTCACATTTAATAAGTTGTAATGTACGACACGTAATTCAGATGATTTCTAGGTGGTAGGGTTCCTTTTTTTCTCTCCTAAGGCAGGTATTTAGAGACAATCTCTTAAGAAAACAAGAGTTTTTACGTGGTAAAGCCACGCATATCATGACTGCAGCAGGAATAGATACTAACATCACGTAGCAGCTCAATGCTGTTGTGTTTCGTATCACGAGTGTAGAGACCCGGAGACCCCCTTTACGTGAAAAGAGACATTTCATCATATTCCTCAGGGGTGGAAACGCATTTGCATTTTAATTCTTAATCGAGGAAAGATGTATATCTTTATGGGTCACAGCATCCACTTACCTTCAGGTGGACTGTGTGCTCGCAGACTGCAGACTTCCCCACCGCGAACATGTTCAAGATCATCCCCATTACATTAGATTTGATAAACCACAAATCCTCGCAAAAGAACACCGATTCCTACCAAGGATGATACGCGAGGCTA
>DWHP01002916.1:0-13919 GCA_018247895.1 Parnassius honrathi
TGTGTTTCTGTGTGTATATATGTGTTGTGTGTAATAATGTGGTGGAATCCCCACACTCTTCTTATTTCCCTTAGGTATTAGTTTTTGTCCTATGTTAGCGATTTCATTGAAAAAGTGCCAGCAATGTTTAGTGGCGTGAACATATCAAATGGCATCTATGTGGGTCGTATTTTGACGATTTTACGTTGACCTATCAAGAGATCTCTCAAGTAATCATTTCATAACAATAGTAAAGATCGGAAGCCATATCATTTTAGCAATTTGTATTACTTAGTTTAAGTTTATATATGTCCTTTATTATATGACCATAGCTCAAGGACTGACAAATGTTTGGTAAGGAAGGTTCTCGAGGCAGCCTCGTATCAGTCAGTAATCGAAGTGCCCTCGCCCTATTGGGTGCCGGCGTCACCACTGTATGTAGTGACGACTTGATAGGAGATGCAGGAAGTTGATGGATGCAGGTAGCTCAAGATCGTGCATTATGACATTCCTCAGGTGAGGTCTATGTTCAGCAGTGGACTTGTAAAGGGCTACAATGGCGATAATGTAGCCCTTTACAAGTCTGTAAAGAGTAATGGATTTTATTAATTTATGTATTATTTATTAATTAATGTTAGTGTACTAAATATATATTAATATATATTTTTCATTTCCTTTTATATGTTTATTCAGCCCAACTAGATGAGAATACCTATGAATATCACGATAAAAATAATATTAACTTATTATTATAAACCGATATACTTAGTTAATATTATAATAATTACTTACTAGAATAAACTATTATGATATCTACCTGTTACGGCCCTGAATTGCCCAGGCGAAGATCGACTGGATTGGGGCCCATAGCAATCAAAATCGGCGGACAACCCAGGGGAGAGCCCAATGGCTTATGGAATACTATTATATAGTGGCTAGCATATAAAAACAGAACTTACCTAGTTCAGGAGTAGGATATACCACAAGGCGTCGTCAGCGTGGTGTGAAGGTAGTGTGGGTGGGTATGTATAAGAACGTGTGTGGTGAGTACTTATCCGACGTCACCAAGGCAGGCCGGAACCCGCCGTCGCTACAGTGCTCCAAAAGGCGCCCTCCCTACTGGCGCTGAACTCCAGTCTCACTTTACTTAGCACAAAACTACAGTCTAAGTTGATATATAGTCAAGGTTTAGAGTTCAATCAAATAAACGAATGCACTTCGTACTATATAGAATGCCACGTAAGTTACACCTCAATGCCAATTACAGTTCAAATCTATTAGTTCGACATTAAAAGGCCGCCTATACAATTCCTCGACACAAATTGGTAACGAGCGAAGTTAAACCGATCACTTAATTCTCAAAGAAAGGCCTCGTTCGGGTATATTAACGAAACTAAATTAAAACAATGGCGGCCGTCAAGCGCTTATATACGCGATTTCGATTTAACTCGAGGTTCACGATCTCAATTTGCTCCAGACGCGGCGCTGCGTTGCGCAGCTTCGAACCAACTAACACGCAGCGCGCCGGCGCAAGCTAAAACCGGCCGACTCGATCGGCCGCGCCTCTAGTGGAATGCAGTCCGTCCAACGTTAAACCGGTTCTCAATCGGGCGAAAACAGCGAGGAAACCTCATTATGAAGATGAGTTGAACAATCTGGGTTGAACAAAATAGAATGGAACTAAATGTTGACAAATGTAATTTTGTTAGATTTTCACAGCACAGGTTGCAACCATCACCTTCTTACCACATCTGTGGAAAACAACTTAAAGAGGTAGATTCTATCCGGGACCTAGGCGTTATTACTACTTAATTATAAACTTCGCTTTCACAAACACATTGAGGACATAAGACGTAGGGTCTTCAATATGCTAAGATTCGTAATTCGTAACTGTAAGGAACCAAAATTAGCTACAAAAATTTTATCATATAACGCAAACGTTCGTTTGATTTTGGAGTACTGCAGCCCGCTTTCGTTACCACACTACGAAGTGTATGTTAAGCGTAGTCGCTTTATATTTTATTAATTCTAGTGAACGTGTGCAGAAAAGATTTTCGTGGCATGTCTCATTTCAGTCCGGTCTAGGTAAGCGGTTACCTTCGTACGTCGATAGATTTTTAAAATTCAAAATGAAAATCTTGAAAAATAGGAGGCTTATATAAGATAATTTGTTTTTATATAAAAATGTAAGAGGTGGTCTGGATTGCCCTGAACAGCTGGAACAGGTTCGGCTTAATACACCCTATAAAATCTCGCAAAAAGAGAAATACACACCATTTTCTACCAAGGGATCCTAACGCAATCTCGGCCATCACGCGATTATGAACAGGCTGCAACGACAGTACAATGAGCTCCAGAAAAAATATATAACAGCTTCTTTAAATTAAAAAGTTACTTCTAGGCGCAAGTTTGAGTATGGAATAATTTTGGATTAGTTTAGTTTTTATTATATTTTATTACTTTTTAAATAAGCATTAAATCCTCACATTTGCAAGTTATGGCAGCCTGTTATTGAATCTGAACTTAGCTTAAATCTTAGATGATACCTTAAAATTTTCATGTTTTTGGTGTAAGAGTTGGTGGCTATCTTTAATAAATAAATAAATAAATGAAGTTTCCTCATCATCATCACCATTAAAACCTACTGCTGAGCAGAGGCCTCCCCTACTTCCATGAACTTCCTACGCTACTTCTCAGGTCGTCAGACTATCAGGTGGGTGGAGGCACCCTACACTTACTTTACCGGTTCAACTCTGCCATTCGAGAACCTTTCTTATATATTCAATGTAGAGAGCAATCCGTTTTACTAGTAGCGAGGAGTGTCATCTTAATCGCCTGGGGTGACAACTGGGTGGGGTTACTCGTAAATGTGTAAGGTCGATCAGGTAGATTGTATGCTCGCTTGTAACTGCAGCGCCACAAATTTCTTCTTGGTTCAACGTTGATCTCATTTTCTCTCTCATTATTTTAAAACACTTTGATATGTAAAACAGAAAAAATAAAGAGTAGAGATAGTGATGAATAAGACAAAATTACTCGTAAATTTTTATTACCTATGGGGAGCCTACCAGCCCGAATTATTTGCAAAGACTGCAAATAAGTCCATGCGGGCTAATTTTCGCAATAACATGGAAGCTTCTCCTGATTTTATCGTTGTTTTATTTGCAAAAAAGTCCCAAGATGAACAGCCCGAAATTTATTTCAATGATTATTACCTGTATCAAATCATACGAGCTTAGGTACTGCTCTAAGAGAAGAAAAACAAATACAAGTTTCAATTTCATAAAAGCCTATTTATTGCTTAGAGTAGACAGCCTTCCAATGATCTGGGGGATGAATCCGGATTTGAGTAATACATCATGTATTAATCCCTTACTCTGCTTTTCACTTGCTTTGTGCCAAACCCAATCGAAGATCTTCGCTTTGTCCAAACTCACGGCCAATGCCTCCTCCGTGGACTCTACTGCCTCCGCCCATCTATGAGTCAGATAGACCAGAAGATCACCAGCCGATCGACCGCGACGAAAACCGTGTTAGCGATCACTAATCAGCTGGTGATCCTCAAGGTACCTCATGAGCTAGCTGAACTCTTGAGACTGACTGAGAACAAGGAGGTGACGGTGATAGGCCTGTAGTTGGATGGGTCTGAGCGGTCGCCTTTTTTGGGGATCGGGTGGATGAAAGCCGTCTTTCATGTTTTTGGGACTACGCCTAGGGGGTAGGAGTACCGAAATAATACGTTAAAACCTGTGCCAACTCTAGAGCACACGTCGTCAGCACAATTAGGGGGATTCCGTTAGGTCCACTTGATTTGTGGATATCCAAGGAGAGGAGTGCTTTGAGAACCGAGCCTTGTATGAATCGCACCTCTGGCATAGAGCACTCACACCGGAGGTGGTTGGCAGCGTACTCTTCCCGTCATCGAGAGTCGAGTTCAACGCAAAAAAGAACCTAGCGGATCGGCTTTCTCCTTTGCAGCATGGGCTAGTGAGTCATCCTCCCTATGCAGAGATGGTAGGGATGGCTTACGGAAATTCTTCTAGACAGCCTTGGCGAGAGACCAGAATACACGGGTTCCAGAAACAAAATGAACTAGTTTCTCGCCAATTCTACCTATGTGCTCTGACTTTGCCTTAGTAATGACTCTTTTGAAGGGCCTGGAGGCGGAATTATACTTCTTTTTTAGAGCACTAGTGTATACATCCCAGGACGTTGATGCATCTGCCCAGGCTTGGTAGCACTCCTACTTATAGCATGATGCTATTTTACTGGAGTGAGATTTGCCTCCGATGAGCACCACTGAGGAAGGAATAAAAGTTGAACAGTTGAAAAAAAAACCCTAAAGTACCACATCAGCGACAGAATCAGCAACAACGTTCGGATCATCCGACGAGAAGTAAACCCGCCTTCAAGGGTAGGATGCAAAGAAAGACCGTATCCTATCCCAATCGGCTGACCTATAGTGCCAAATACGGCAATGCAACCGCGATTTCAGCGTGAGTGGCACCACACTCCAAACTAGACAATGGTCCGAGGAGCCTAAAGCGGCGTCGACGGAAATCTGATATACGTCCGGATGAAAGGCCAGCAGAAGATCCCACAGGGAAGGAGCATGATCCTCCACATCTGGAATCCGCGTATACAAAGTAACCAGTTGTGTCAGACCCAAGGCAAAATCATGAACAGATCTCAACGCACGATCGGTTAGACGTGAACCAAGCCGAATTTCTTTAAATTAAAAGAAACTTCAAACTGATTTAATTGGTATTTTTTTCATTAATTTAATTTGGGAGTAAACCTACCGCAAGCTGTTACATATATTAGCGAGCTTGACGGTTGAAAAAGCGATTAAAAATTAGAACGTGAGCGGTGAGCTCCAAATTTTATTGTATAAAAGAGCAGTAGATAACCGACAGCAACATTTAAGCGGCGTTAAATATTTTTATCTCGTTTAATAAGAGAAGAGTAGTGAAAATATAATGAATAATTTTATCATGTATCCATTCATCCATTACAACCTACAGGTTCAGTGCTGAACATAGGCCTACTGTATAGACTGCCTCATAAGGCGAATTTTGCAATAGTTGCCATGCTTGGCAGGCAGTTTAGTAACCGCTTTATATGTTTTTAGTTGTAATTAGGGAAGACGCTTTCTCCTGGTTTGTCACCTCTTATAACACCCACGTGACGATATTGAATATTACAGGATATTGAATATTATTACCCCGCCACCTCAAGTTTTACAAGATATTTAGCCAGGAATGTTTGTTGAATGAGTCGCTCGCGTCCGTAGGCTTCGACCACCTAACCCTAGGTCCACCCCACACATGTCCCCCGGAAGGTGATAAACGAGAGACAAAGCCGAACAAATAAACCCGGCTCCTCGCCGTATGATAGTGGCGTAAAATCTACCACCACTCCTAGTTCGCACCATGAGTCATGCAATAAAATAAATGGTCCCGAGTTCTCCGCGCCCCTTTAATGGGGCAGGGCTGCGAAGAATCTCCGGGAGTAAACCGGCGATGAGTTTACGTTCACGTTCTGTCTCCTGGGGGAGGGGGGCGAAAAGTGGATTGCGGGAGGCCGTCGAGCTACGCTGAATATATGTGAAGCAATGAATGATAAGATGGATGAAGTATGCGAAATGATGAATGACAGAAATAGATGTGTTATGTGTAAATGAGATGAAACGAAAGGGAAAGGATGCCACTGTACATGGTCTGGTGTAGGTTTCATCCTTTCAGAAAAAAGTCAATGTGTAAAAGAGTATGTATATGTAAGCCCGAGGCTGCTATGGATACGAATGAAAGTGAACTTAAAGAAGCTGATTCTGAAAGGGGTGTATGCCCCAGACATGTCTAAGCCCGAGAGCAGTTTTGGGGTGGTGTTGACAAAATGTAAGGAAAATGAAAATATTAATATATTAGGAGAATTTAATGGAAGGGTTGAGGTGAAGAGGTCTGGTTATGAAAGGATATTGGGAATGTTTGCTGATGAAAGTATAAATGAGAATGGTGAAGACTTCCTCACCGGATGTGTGGAAAAGAATCTTTTTGTGACGAACAACTTTTTCGTCATAAGAAGATTCACATGTATACATGGGAAAGAGGTGATGATAGAAGCATAATAGATTTCATAATTGTTGATGAAAGAATGAGGAGCGCAGTCGTAGATACAAGGTTTTACAGGGAGTCCAACGTAGATACGGATCATTACTTGATCTTATGTCGAATTAATGGTCTATTCAAACGTTGGTGGCATCGGATCTGTGTCTAACACTGCATTACAGCGTGTAAGAATGAAGAAGTTACAAGATGAAGATGCGAAAGAGAAGTATAAATGTAAATGTACTGAGGGAAAATATTAAATGTTTGAATGAGTTGTGTATGAATGATTAAGACTTAAGTTCTGTGTGGGATAATGTTAAGAAAGGTTTGGTGGATGCAGCCACCGAAGCTTGTTGTGTAAGTAAGAGAACAAATGAAAGGTAAAGTAATACATTGAGGTGGGATAATGAGGTACGAGTGGAAGTTGAAGCAAAGAAGAAAACATTGTTATATTTACTAGCGACCAAAGTTGGTAATTCTAGCGGTATGAATGATGACATTGAAAGAGAAGTAGTTGAAAGGAAATAGCAAGAAAGAACGGATAAGAATGATAGAAGGATATCTGATAACCTCCAGGTTAATACAAAAATGTTCTGGAAACTCGTAAGAACTGCTGTGGATATGTAAAACAGTCTATTAATAATGTGCTATACGAGACAAAAACAATTGTATTATGATTGACGAAGTTTCGAATTTAAATTGATGGAGGGAATACTTTGAAAGCGTGTTTATGATTGAAGAGTTGTCTGAATTAAGTGAACTAGAAATTCCGAAAGAAGTGGAAAGGGGTATGGACATAAGTATAGATAAAATAATGAAAGCAATGAAAAGCATGAAAGCTGGTAAGGCATCAGGATATGATAGAGTCGCTACACTCGGGATGCTAAGGGCTGGAGAGGGAGTGGTGGCAGACCTGCTGTACACCTTGTTTAATTTATGTTGGGAATTAAAACGGGTACCGGAAGACTGGTGTAAAGCAGTTATAGTACCAATATATAAAGGAAAAGGTTAGCAGCAGAACTGCAAAAACTACCGTGGTATCAGCTTGCTTAGTATTGTGGGTAAACAGTATGCTAAGGTGTTAATTGAAAGAGTTAGAAAGAAACTGATGGAAAAATTTGGGAAGTGTAAGCAGGATTTAGAAAGGGAACGGGGTATACAGATCAAGTCTTTTCCATGAGCATGATTGCGGAGAAGTTTTTCGCCAAAAACTAGAAAGTTTTTTGTGCGTTCATGGACTTGGAAAAGGCTTATGACAGTTGTCAGGACTGTGTTATTGCAAATACTGAACTCATATGGGCTGAGCGCTGGTTTGATACAGGTATTAAGGTCTCTTTATAGGGACTCTAGTGCTTGTGTTAGGTCTACTCTGACTGGTTTGGCATCCAAAAAGGTGTCAGACACGGCTGTGTAGATCCCCTTGGCTTTTCAGCCTATTTATGGACAGTTGTTTACAAACTTTGAAAGATGAAGAATGTGGGTTAAGAATGGGCGAGTTAACCGTCAAATGCCTTTTGTATGCCGATGATCAAGTCACATTTGCGTTTCCGGTGGCTGATTTGCAAATGATGGTTATATTAATGAACTGGACATTAAAAGAAAGGGGAATGAAAGTGCACGTAAGTAAGACGAAAGTGATGGTTTTGAAAGAGAAGAAAGCAAAACGTTATGTGAAATAAGAATAGAAGAGGAGTTGATTGAGCAAGTGGATGATTTCGTGTATTTGAGATGTGTATTTAGCAGGTATGGTAGATATGATAAGGGTTATAGAACGACAAGTAAATACAGGGGACGAGTGAATGAGGCACTACACTCTATTATTCAGAATCAAAATGTGTCAAAAAAGGCATGTATGGTAATTCATAACGTTGTGTTAATCCCTACTTTAATGTATGGTAGTTAAAGTTGGATGTGGCGTAAGAAGCACGAAAGTAGAATAAATACTGTAGAAATGTGGTCTTTAAGGAGTATGCTAGGGTTGAATCTGAATGACAGAATGAGAAATTGCGTGATAAGAGATAAATGTGGTATGCAAGACGATGTTGTGACCAGGATTAATAAAGGAATGCTTCGGTGGTTTGGTCATGTAGAAAGAATGAATGAGGAAATAGTGACAAAGAAAATTTATATGACAGATATGAACGGCAGATTCAGGAAGTGACGCCTTAGAAAAAAGTTTATATTTATTAAGTTTATAGCTATATTATAGTTTATAGGCCAAATTGACGAGCATGTATGCGTAGATATATTGATGTAAAAGAGGTGACAGAGGTATGTCAGGATCGTGCCAAATAGAAGTGCGTAGTTTCTGCCTACTCCTCTGGGTAACAGGCATGAGTGTTTTTGTATTATGTATTTGTTTGCGTCTCATAAGAATCCCCAAGCTTATACCCGAACTTCTGTACAGACACTCAGTCCTTACTGCAAGACGCAAGAGTTTCGCAGACTTAGTCCTGTTCTTGCTCAAGTCTTACACGGTCAGTCTTGGTCTCAGTCTTGCTAAAATTAGGCGGTCTTGTTCTTGATCTTGGTCTTGCAAAAATGCAAGAATAAGACCAAAACTGCAAGATCAAGACCGAATTTTGTGCAAAACTACTCCTAACACAAGTGTTTATACCCGAAAAAAGACCCCATCCCCGGTTATATCGTATGTATTCTGAGTGACGAATATTCTATTTTTATTTTATTTTATTTTTTAATTAACTACTAAAGGAAAGGAAGTGAGTTCCATAATTTGTTTGCTTTGACACAAAAGGAGGAATGAAAAAAAATTTAATTGTGAGCAGGCATTCGCTAAATAAGTTTTGCGGCTAATCGGGAATGATCTGTACCTGCGCCTGCAAACTCAAATTTTTCTTTAAGATACCGCGGTGTTTTAAGATCAAATAGTACACAGTACAGTAGAGATAGAATGTGAGTATTCCGACGAAATCTGATAGGAAGTCAGTTGAGCTTAGTACGAAAGCGCATGCGCACAACTGTCTACGCGACTAAATTAATTTTTATAAAATAAAATTGATCTAACCAATTATTTCTTTTGGCTGACCAATTATCAGTAGATCATTCTCTATCGAATAAAGCTGTCATTTTTAGTATTTGTGAGAAATGAGGTGCTAAAATTATTAATTGACCTTGAAAAAGTTTTATGTTTAATAAAAATTTTCTATCACTGACCAATTAATTAAACCGATTGACCTGTTACGACCATTTTCTGGCCTTCCAGATGGTACAATCGTCAATCGAAATTTCACATATGAGGTGCTAAGATCGCGGAGCTAAAATCAACGGTGTTAAAAGCGTTACCGAAATCCAGTAGCGTAAGTATAGTGAGCTGCTTTTGGTCTATACCCCAGCGAATATTATCTGTGATTTTAAGTAAAGCTGTAACCGTACTCTGACCAAGTCTGAACCCCGACTGAAAGAAGTCAAGAAGGGAGTTTTTCTTTTAGAAATGTAAATGCGTCAAAGAATAAAAGAGAATGCATCGTTACCAGTAAAAAGGGTCCCAGGTTCTCTACACTCATAAGAGTACTTTATTACGCTTGTACGCTTAACCACGCTCTCAGCTAATAAAGAACATACTTGCGGATTACATGAAGAAGATACAAAAGGTAAGAGATAGGATAGGTTTTACCAAATGTTAAACTTTAAAAAAAAAGTTAGTAATCGAAAAAAAGAACAACAATCTTCATTTTAAATGGTTAGTTTTTATATCTATGAAAAATTTTTAAATTTAAAAAAAAGGTTTGGATAAAAATTCGTCGTTTTGTCAGCGCCTTAATAATGGTGATGTATTAAAAATTAACCAACGATTTTAAATATAGGTTACACATAGGTATTTTTATTTTTACTACTGACAACATTCATGATTAATCGTATTACTTATAAAATGAGGGTACTTTTAGAACAATTTCGAACACTACATCGAGGAAGGGAAATAGTTTAGTTTTATAATTCATTATCCCGTCCGTGTATAAGTATTCTTGTTCACTATTCATAAATATTATCACACTAGTTATCTACAATGTTTTACGACAAAGATTTGATGACATGAATCAGTTTTCATGAATTCTTAAAATATGTTTCGTTACGTATTGAGCTTGAAAATACCTTTGTTAACCATATCTGGAGGGTTTTAAGAAAAATATATCATATTAGTATATTACACTATGAAGCGGCCGCCATTTTAAAAAAATAATATAGCTGCGTAGTTGCATTGTCACCAGCCCTAAGTTTGTGCAAGCTTCATAATCAGCATAATGATGCTACAGCCTATCCAAAGTATAATATAATAGAAGCCTTATTGGGGGTGTTTTTACCATAGTTGCCACGCTTTGACAAGTGCAGTTTATTATTTAGTTGTGCTCAGAAAGCTGCTGCTGCACGTCTTCTGCTTCAGCCACTGGATGACGAAGTTAATTCTCTTGCGCTTCCACTACACGGCCAGGAGTAAAGGGAATATAAAGCTTTTTTAAAAAATAGGCAAATTAGTATGTAAAATTATAAAACAAAAAAATATTGTTATTTTTGTGCCAAAGCACAAAATAAAATTTTATGTAGATATGTAATATCCACGTATAAATGTATATAATGGGTTTTGGGTAAGGTATAATTCAGTCGCCTGAATTGGGGGGTGGGGGTGGTGTGTGGGAGGGGGAGGAGTTGTAGAGTCACCCCTTACTTCCCCTTTCTGCCGGACGTGCTCAGTTTTTTTTAATAAATTCTTAAAAATCTCATTTTGAGGTTATGTTTCGTAATTTTTCTGACAATTTTAATCTGATTTATGGGGAGAGAGAGTCGGGGCACGGAAGCTCCACGACACTTAAAGTGGTGCGGTTGAGGGAAGCCAAGGACGTGGTGCGGCCGACGGAGCCCCGCTTAGCGGGGCTCCTACTTGTGAGTGGTTTATATAACAATAACCACGAAGAGGATGTCGTGGTCTATTCGCTCGCTTCACTCGCTCACTCGACCCCGTCATCCCCTTCTAACCTAACCTGTGCGAGTCGGGGTGCCCCACGTCCCAGGCTCGCTTCGCTCGCTATTGCACGCAATATAACACCTAAATATTAACTTTTATAACTACTTTAATTTATAATTATAATAAATGGTGGCAATTTGTAAGAAAGGATCTTTGCGATATTTAGCAGTATTCCGCCGCCACAAATAATCCACTATTCACTAAAATTCTGAAACTTGGAAGCAGCGGCAACAACAAAATGGCCGGCCTAGCGATTAATTTTACACATTTTTAAATCGATTCGAATCGAAATTGAATGAATCGATTCACAAAAAATCGAAATCTTAAAGATCGATTTCAAAAAATCGTTTGCGTTAAAAGTTTATATATACGTAGGAAGGTATTTAAATACGAGTGGAATGAATTAACTATAAATTGTACTGAGACTAATTTAATAGCTGATAATAACAATTAATTCGTTTCCACAAATTAATTATCCGAATAGTCTAGGTTGAGCTAGTAGCGGGATACAACAAGTGAAAAAAAATATGTCTTTAGCCATATATTTTGAAAGGCCAGTTTTTTTTAGCTTTTAGAGAGGTTAACCAACAGGAACCTATTACTAAGCCTCC
This sequence comes from Parnassius honrathi, assembly GCA_018247895.1. NCBI lineage: Eukaryota > Metazoa > Arthropoda > Insecta > Lepidoptera > Papilionidae > Parnassius > Parnassius honrathi. Next base: position 11,676 of record DWHP01002916.1, read on the forward strand.
GCTGTCCATCTGTTCGACCGTTTGTCCGTCCGTCTGTCTGTCAGCGGGCTGTGTCTCATGATCAGTAATAGGTTGGTGGTTGGAATTTTACTAGAATGTGTATTTATGTTGGTGCAATGACAACAAACAATAAAAATAAAAACAAATTAAAGATTATAGGAGGCTCCCCTTCTAGAAACGTGTTTTACGATGGAACGGAACTTTTCATGTGCTAGTCCAACTTGCACTTGGCCTACCAACCAATTAACTTTTTGTAAGTCACGCGATATCTTTGTCTATTAAGAAACACTTTTATTGTTTTTTTAATATACTACTTCAAGGATGGATCATTTTAATTGAAGTAAGGAACATTTAAATTTTAAGGAAAAATATCCACTCCAAAGGTTGGACATAAAAAGGAATAAAATTTTTAATATAACTATTTAAACGACAATCTAGTTCTGATATTTCTCAGTCCACACAAGAGCCAAAAAATGTAAGCATTTAATGTACTAACAACCAGCCCTATTCAATTAAAAATTTACTGAAAAAGAATCCTTGTGTTTTAGATGCATTATATAAATATTGTACAACCTCTGTTACTCCCACAATTAAAACGAATCTAGCGACACTTCGTACGTTAAATTTCATCAAGACGTTTAGGTTACAGAGCGTGCCAGAGGAATGTACATATGTACATTCACAAATAAATACATACTCTCGATAAACATTATCCTTTTTAGGGCTGTCGGGAAAAAAACAAAAGAGTATGTAATTTCCACATAATGTCAGCAATAATTTGGACTTTAATTCTAGGATACATTATGATGTGTTATCTCCAACTTTAGAAGTTGTTTTTTATAAAAATGAAGTAAAACCCTACTAATAGTCCACCTGACGGTAAGTGGCTGTTTCAGCCCATGAACAGCTGCAGCCGAGTTCAAACAAAGATACCTTGCCGTCTTTGAGCACTACCATGGAATTCCTTACAGCCTGGAATTACTTAGCTTTTTCTAATTGATATTTTTAGTTAAATACCAGTAATTGTGATGTGGCGTATACCTTAAGTGGATGGAGTGAATATTCAAGAAGACGTGCATATGCTTGTGCTTTGTGACATGGAGTGGTAATGTTTAGCTAATGAATAGTGACGGGTACACCGGTGATGATGTCGGTCAAAACATTTTTTATGTGATAGTCATGCTGCAGCTGTATTATGGTTGTAGCACTAATGGGCTGGCCCGACCGAAATGCCCGCGCTCGCATTGAATACCAGCGCAAAATAACTGCTGCTTTGTTTCGTACAGTGAACGTAGAAACGGGGCAATCCATCTAAGTTCTCAGGAGTTACAAAGTTTTATGAGCACTTTATTTATTAATTTTTAGTACTTAATGCTGCTGTTTCGTATGGTATATTACGGAGAGTGTGAAGAACCGTTGGATGCAGGTGACTCAAGACCGCCTGTTACGACTGTCTTTGTCCTCTCAGCGTCTGTACCAAAATAGGTTTATTACGTTATCGTCACTGTTGCAGCCCACTAGAAGTCCACTGCTGAACATAGGTCTGTCCCATACATTGGCTCATGGGGATATTTACCACAGTTGCCACGCTGGGTAGGCGGATTGGAAACTACAGTTTATATTTTTAGATGTTATTAGAACGAAGCTGCTGCCAATTTCCTGGTTTTTTTGCTATCGTCTTTCATGACACCCACGGTACTATATGGGGTAGTGGATATTCTTACACTATCACTACATGTTTTACGTTTAGTTGATACAAACTACGATTGCAGTAAGGAGCTGGATAACTGGGTGGCAAGTGATAGCCTCAGTCCTAGGAGTTTGTCTTTGAGCGCATCTTCGATCCTTGTGAACGGAGCATGCCGGTTGTATAGAGATGAAACTGATAAATTGTTAAAAGGTATATATTAATACTTCATTTATAAGACTTGTTTATTGGACGAATAATCCCGATGAGAATAAATATCTTTCTAGAAAGAAACATATTAACTTATTATAATTATATGTATACAATTATTATAATTATATAAATAAACAACATTACAACATGAATTTCGTCAATTCGTGTCTAATGAGGGTCAATGCCCTTATGCTCACCAGATGTCGCTAGTTGGCACTAAGGTGAACTTGTTTTATTTTTTATAGGACAGGGTGACAAACGAGCAAACAGTCCATCTGATGGTAAGTGGTTGCTGTGGCCCATAGGCGTCTACATCTATCTTCAATTACGAATTAAAATACAGA
>DWHP01002917.1:0-13919 GCA_018247895.1 Parnassius honrathi
CATCCTTTAGGATGTATCTCCGATAGTTGTTGGTCTTAATAACCTGATCCTGTATTGCACAGACAAAAGCCTCGGTTTCCCCGAAGATGTCACCGAAACGTAGGCAGTTGAGGGAGGCGACTGTATCTACCAAGGGCTTATGCAGAGCCCTGTAGTACCTCGCGTGGCGCTCCTTTTCCTTCCATACGGTCTCCCGGAAAGATGAAGAAATGCTATGTACTGTCGGGTCCTGCCATTGCTCGTTGGCTAAGGATAGACGGGTAAGCGCCTTATCACTAGAAATGACGTCATTATAGAATGGATCATCCGATCTCGCCAGGTAGTAATAACGGAGGCTGCACACTTCGCGATTATGCATGGTGAGCGCACTCAGGAAGCCACGCCCACCACGCTTTCGTGGCAAGTACAGCGTCATTACCGACGATCTCGAATGATGCATCCTATGGGACGTCATGGTAGTGCTTACTTTTCTATCCAGGGCGTTAAGTTCAGTCTGAGTTCACCTGAGTATGCCAAAGGTATACATGAGGACAGGCATGTCCCAGCCGTTACATGCGTGTGTCTTATTCACACCGGACCAAAGGTTGTTAAGCAGTTTGGTCAAGCGTGTGTAAAACACGTCGCAAACTGACTGTTTCATACCAGCCTCATCGATACCGACGTTTTGTGACATACTCAGATACCGGTATGTTTCAGCCGCGGAAAGGGTCCTTACGTTGACGGGCATAGATAAGTCTATGCCCTCAGAGTTAGCAACGCTTCCCCTTTTAACATGGAGGACCTCACACTTACCCATTTTCAGCTTCATTCCAATTGAACTGCTAATTTCACAAGTGATATTTAGCAATTCTAGAAGATGGGAGCGACTGGAGGCGAATAACTTGAGGTCATCCATATAGAAAAGGTGTGTCACTTTTGTACCTCCTTTCCGAAACTGAAATCCCCTCCCGGAGCCCTCCAGTAAAGTACTGAGAGGGTACAAAGAGAGGCAGAACCAGATTGGACTCAGACAGTCGCCCTGGAAGACACCCCCTATGCGGCTATCCGCAGCTGTCATCCGCTCACCCAGATGACAAAGGATCGTACTTTACTGCCTCATACACTGCCCTAGGAAGTCTCGAATTGTACAGTTAATCTGGTACAAGTAGAGGACCCTGTTTTGAAATGTATGGGGCACCTAGTCGAATGCCTTTCTGTAGTCTACCCAGGCAGCGGATAAGTTCCGACGGCTGCCTTTTACCACTTTGCCAATGACCGCGTCAATGAGGAGTGGTTCCTTGGTTCCAGGGTCACCGCCCGGACATCCATTTTGAGCGCGTGACATCATATGATTTAGCTCCAGGTTACGACTGATTCTCGAGCTCAAAATGGATGTCAGTGTCTTATATATAGTGGATAGACACGTGATGGGGAGGTATTGCCTCGGGTCTGTGGTATCCTGATCTTTAGTTCAGTAGCAACTTCTGGTTGGGAGCCCCTTGGAACTGTCGGGCGAGGACAGTGTGGCACACCACAAACCCCTTCAACCAGTAGTGATATAGCCCGTCGAGGCCCGGACTTTTCCAGTTCGGGGCTGGGTACGCAGTAGTAATATATGAGTACAGGCATGACCCAACCGTTATATGCGTGTGTCTTATTCGCACCGGACCAAAGATTCTTCAGCACTTTGGCCAAACGTGCATAAAACACGTCGTAAAATGACTGTTTCATACACACCTCATCGATACCGATGTTCTATGACATACCCAGGTATCGGTATGTTTCAGCTTTGGAAAGGGTCTTTAAGTTAATGGGCATTGATAAGTCTATGCTTTCAGAGCTAGCAACACTTCCCCTTTGAACATGAAGGACCCTGCATTTATCCGTCCCCAGCTCCATTCTAACAGTTTTGCTAAAATTGCAACTGATATTCAGCAATTCCGTAAGGTGAGAGCGAATGGAAGCGAAGAATTTGAGGTCATCTATCCCTTCCAAACTGGAATCCCTTCCTGGAGCCCTGCAGTAAGATTCTGAGAGGGTTCAAAGAGAGGCAGAACCAGATTGAACTCAGGCAGTCGCCCGGGAAGTTACTCCTTCTTATCATTATGCGGTTCTCTGCAGCCGTCGTTCAAATCATTCAGATGACAAAGGATCTTACTCCACTGTCCAATACACTGCCCGAGCAAGTCTCGGGCTGTAGAGTAAAAATAAAGAAAATATTTTAAGTATTACGTAAAATTTTCAGAAACATGTCAAAAATTGGTAGATTTATGTAACGTAGACTGACATAACTAGCGAACAAGCCGGTTTTCGAAAAGGCTTTAGTACCATAGACCACATACATACCCTTCGACAAATTATACAGAAGTCCGAAGAGTACAATCTGCAACTTTGTCTAGCGTATGTGGACTATGAGAAAGCTTTTGATTCCGTCTAAATTTGGGCGGTGCTACAGTCCCTTCAGCGGTGCCAATTTGACTGTCGGTATATTGAAGTGCTGAAGTGTTTGTACAGGGGCTACGATGGCTATCCGAGTAAAGAACCGGAGTTCGAAACCTATCTAACTGCAAAGAGGTGTAAGACAGGGTGACGTTATATCCCCGAAACTCTTTACCGCTGCATTGGAAGGATCGGTATTAACATCAATGGCGAGTATATCACTCACCTTCAATTTGCTGACGATATAGTCCTTATGGCAGAATCGCTGGAGGACCTAAGCACTATGCTCAACGACCTCAATATTGCTTCCCAACGCACAGGTCTTAAGATGAACATGGACAAAACAAAGATCATGTTTAATGTCCATGTCACACCCATGCTGGTAGTTGTGGGGAGCATAAAGCTCGAAGTAGTTGACGAGTACATTTACCTGGGACAAATAGTCTAAGTAAGTACAACTTCGACCGAGAGGTCAATCGACGGTTCAACTCGGCTGGGCAGCGTTTGGGAAATTACGTTACATCTTCTCATCAGATATACCTTAAAATCTGAAAACGAAATTGTACAACCAGTGCGTGTTGCCAGTGATGACATATGGAACTGAGACGTGGTCCTTCATTGCTGGCCGTATGAGGACGCTCAAAGCCGCTCAGCGAGCTATGGAGAGGGCTATGCTCGGGGTTTCTCTGCGTAATAAACGTAGAAATGAGGATATCCGCAGTGCAACCAGAGTGACCGACGTAGCCCAACGGATTAATATGCTGCAGTGGCAATGGGCCGGCCATATAGCTTGAAGAACCGACAACCGTTGGGGAAAAAAGGTTCTCGGGTGGCAGCATCGTACCGGTAGGCGAAGTGTAGGGCGACCCTCCACTAGATGGAGTGACGACCTGGTAAGACATGAAGGAAGTCGATGGATGCAAGTGGCTCAGGACCGTGCTTTGTGGCATACCTTGGGGGAGGCTCATGTTCAGCAGTGGATTTGTGAAGGGCTGTAATGATGATGATGATGATGATAAATACGTTGTAACCGCTCGTACGTGTGCTCCCGGTGACACCGGTTTTTGTACAAAGTAAGGTTGGCAGCCATTCTATAGTACATTTTAGTATTCCATGGGCCAAACTCACAGAGCACTTGCTACAAGCGGAGACCGAGCCGATTTTTCTCTGTACGTGACAACTCTGTAAATGACTATATATATACTCTAGTATACCCTTAGAGTAATTACGTATGTATGTAATTACTCTCTCCTTCCTTATTGCATTTACAAACCACAGACAAAACATTTAAAATTGTTGAGGCTGTGTGCGACATAGAAGCCAAATTATATCAATAATGATCAATAACGTAATTAGAATTAAACTAAATATACAATGTACAGATTTGGTCTGGGAACGGTTTAATTATATATAGTACCCAGAGATTAACTATTAACGATTATTTATTTTTAACATGTTGGTATTTCAAAAGAAATCATCATATTAAATATATACAAAATTGCTGTAAAAAACATCAACGCACACACACACAAACATCTTTATGATGTATAAACCATAATAAAGTTATAAAATAAAGGTGAAAACAGGTGCCAATCCGCATTTTGGTTCTTTAGTGAGGTTCTCGATCTGCATTTTGATGTAGATGTCTACATTGGTCTTTGATTAAGAACAACAGAGGGTTAAGATGGCATACCTCGTTTCCAGTAAAAAGTGTCTCCAGACCCTACACTCACCATCTACATCATTCGAAGCATTTTGCAGCTATTTCACACTGATATTCTGTGAGAGTGTGGTCCTGCCCGATCCGTTCTTGCTACAAACAATAATAGGTGCAGCATGGCTCTACCACATAAAATCACATTGATTAATTCTTATTTCCTTTCTATCTTCAATCGCAACACTCTTATCAATTAAAATATATTGTTATCAGTATCAGATCTAAAATAGATACGTATTTCTGATGTGATTTGTTATAAATATTTACCACATTGCCAATTAGCATATTGAACGAAATCTGTGCGGAGAGTGGGGTAATTCTGGATAGTTAATATTACAATAAAACTATAACAATAGCGGTAATCAGTATATTTTTCAATAAAATTAAACATTGGTTATATTTTTACAAAATTAAACATAATCTTTTATTTTTAACTAATCAACTACTGTTAAAGATAAAAAATAAAATCTTCCTGTCTATAAATACCATATTAAATACGAATATAATACGGGTAAATACGAACACCAGTTTGGTTAATTCCGAATCATCTGTGGTATTTACAAACGATCTATTATTATTAACAAAATCACAAATAAATTCACCAGACATGGATCCCATACACGGTACCCAGTCCTCCGCGGGAGAGTTGTCTAGGTACCGCGTTTACTACTTGTTTATTTTAAGCATTTTATTCGAATTGCGTGCAGTTTCCTGGTCACTTGGAAGAGAAGGCAAACTGACCTCAAAAAAGCTTGACGTGCTCAGCAGAGCGGGACAGTATTACATGCTGGCACACCACAAGCGTCAACTTTATAAGGCGCAGGTTCGGCCTCACAAGGAATACTGTTCCCATCTTTGGGCTTGGGCTCCCCAGTACCCTCCTTCCATTTAATCGCATCTAGCGCAGAGGGGTTGGAATTGTTGGCGACCGAGAAATTTCTGATCGGCTTGACTCATTGGCGCTGCGAAGAGATGTTGCATCTCTTTGTGTATTCTATCGTATTTACCACGGGGAGTGCTCAGAGGAATTATTCAGATTAAATCCAGCCGTACAATATCACCACCGCACATCGCGACAGAACTCGAGATACCATCCTTACCACCTGGATGAATGGCGGTCCACTACACTGCGATTTAAAAGAAGTTTTCTTCCTCGCACAACTTCCTTATGGAATCGACTACCACCAGCGATTTTATCGAACCGATACGACTTAGGGACCTTCAAGAAAAGAGCCTACTCATTCTTAAAAGTTCAGCAACACATTTGTGATTCTCCTGGTGTTGCAGTTGTTCATGGGCGGTCACTTACTATCAGGTGAGCCGCATGCTCGTTTGCCCCCTCTCGAATAAAAAAATTAATATTATTTATTAATATTAATGTTTATATATTTGCAATTAACCCAATCATAGTTTCTGTACACCTGAAAAACATTTTTGAGTTTAGCTCATGTTATTTAATTTTTAAATTATCTTATCATTTGGTGGCAGAAGTAACATTTCGGTAATACACTTATCACTGTATCTACACGTCAATGTAAATAACCAAAAATTATAAGAATAGCTAGTTTGTTCGTATATATTTTGATGTACGTGCTCGGTATTTCATCTTAACTATTATCCGTGTAATAAAGATAATGGTTGCAAAAATAATTTAACTTTAAATCTAACCTTCTAGAAACAAGTGCGTCAGGAATCATCCGGTGTACGCAATCACCCTAATCTCCCCTATTTAGATAAAATGTGACCTAAATGATAATACTCATTTAAGACACGACTCTTATAGAGAATTTAAAATAGTTTGTTACTCAAAGTGTATATAACATTACTAAGTATTGTATTTAGTGGATATATATTAAGTGTTATAAATACTTAAACTAGTGGTGAGAGTTTTTACTGTATTTTTTAGAATAGATTTATGAATTTTCTAATTTATAGGTTAACGGAATTAAAAGATATGCGATTGATACTCTTAGAAGAGGGTGTGCTGTTTTTGTCTAATATTACGACAGTGTTACATTTATGTTAATTTTATAAATAAATTTTTAACGTATTTATTATCCAAATGATGAATTAAAATTAATGAAAAACAAGCCACTATTAAGTCTATTCTAATATTCAAATAAGCTTGCTCACCAAGCGTTTCCAATTAGGGCTAATATTAAGACAATCTATGACGATAGTCTATGTTCAGCTGTGGGCTTTTAATAGGCTGGCACCGTTGGCAGGCTGCACAAACTTTGAACTTTTTTTACTTGACTTGCGTTGAAAAAGCAACGCTGGATGGCAAAATTCAAATGTGTGTTGAAACCTTGCAAAATGCCAGTGACATACTTGGCTACTTTAAGTTATTTGCGTATCTGAAGCAAGTCTGGCACCGCGCCGGCCTAAATTATATACTGGCAAGCGATTTAGTGAGAGCTGAGAGTAGGGCCGACAGCTTCGCATCACATCATGTTGTTCCTAATCACGTTTGTGGGATTTGGATCAAGTGCCGTACATGATGATGTGATATACCAAGAGCGGTGACGGGGAGAACCGTCAAAGATGTAAAGTACCTCGACTGTGATGAACTATCCGCCTGCCAAGTACACAATACATAACAGTTAACTTTAACGGGCTGATGAGGTAGAAGTATATTAACAAACAGCCAAGCTTCTTCACAAAGGTTGCCATATTTATAATATTTAGTATTCACTACGTAGTCAATTTAAGTAGGTGATAAACAATTTGTATTATTAATACATAAGCCCTGGTAATAAGGTGATCGTTAATTTTGAAAAAAAAAATTCCCGTTTGGTTCCCTGCTGTTTTTTTAGTACATAGATTTCCTTTCTTGAACTAGTATTAAAACCATAACTGTCTTTCAGAAAATATTATTTTTAATTTATTTATTTATTTAGCCGTATTCTACATACGGCTTTAATTTTAACTCACAATTTAATTTTTCTAAATATATTGATTTCATTTAGACAGTAAGCTGAAGTGGCAATGGGCCGGCCATATAGTTGGAAGGACTTACAACAGAGTAAAAGAAAGCTTCTGGAATGACAGTCTCGAACCGCTAAGAGAGGTGTAGGGTGATTCCCAATATATGGAGGTTTTGAGGAGGCCTGTGATGGGCTGTAATAATGATGATGATGATGATATTATAAGGAAAAATTAAATACTTATTATTGATTTAAATTTTCCTCCAGGGGATTATTTAGCCAAAGAAACAGTTACCAAGTTAATTCCATTTAATTACAGAAAATGAATTTCAAAAAACACAGAAGTGATGCAGTACATTGGTACATGCACGACTTGGCATGCCGTGTGGTCGCTAAGTCGGGTATTGCTACAGACAGTTATCACGCGGGGAAACTAATCCTGCAGAGTTTAAAAGAAGCGCCTAGTCTTATTTTGCAGGTATTTTTAAAGATAACTTACCAATGCTGCGTCTTAATCAGACGAAATACAATCAAAATTTCATATCGTATTATTTATAGTACCATAAATCACCCTACTCATAAACTGTTATTCCTTTTACAGTTATTTAATCAACACGAGTTTTCTGTAAAAAAATTCTGTGTAGCAATAATAAAGGCGCTTGTTTTTGCTTACTTCTCTCCTTTTATGTACATTTAGCTCTTCCGTAATTCTTTAAACTGAATTTAACAACAAATGAAAATAAAGGGTATTGTGTTGTTAAGATCCACTAATAAGAAAATCTACAATAATCCCAGAGTAAAAGACGAAATCGTTTAAAAAATAAAACTAGTCTTAGGTATTATGTATTTAAACTGAGCATAAGGTAGTTAGTAGACAAAAATAGAGTCCTAAGTTTTATCACACATTGAAAGAAACACGGGTTTATACACCTAATTAACTTGAAATCGATTCTTTTAGAATATAAACTACAATATAACTAAGCAGAACATTTTCTGTAAGAAAGGACCTTTTAAATTTTTAAATAGTTTTACTACTAAAAAAACTACATTACTAAATGGTAGAGAGCCGTTACGACAAAAGCGTTTGCTGTAAATTTCACAGTTCGCGAACAACCCGCGTGTGATTTCTGTCAATAGCAATGTAATTGTTAATTACAAATAACTGCTGATTTAATACTGTGATCTGCGATTAAGGAAAAGTTCGAGAGGAAACCTGCATAAAGCGATAACGAAACAAAATGCAGATGCGTTATCACACGTGAGGACTAAGATGGAATGCCTCGTTTCCAGTTCTTTACACTCAACAAACGAAACACAGCAGCGTTAACTGCAGCATGGTTTTACCACGTAAAATACTGTAACTTACATTTCAGTAATAAATATATAAATAAAAAGAGTATTTAAATTCTATATTACATCTGTACATCTAAAAACCTGCTGTTGCCAACCCGCTGGCCAAGCGTGGCAAATACCCGCCATGGAATCAGGGTACGAAATCTATCCAAATGCAGTGAGGTGTAAAACAGGGTGACGTTATCCCCGATAATCTTCACAAAATTTATTTATCAATATCATAAAAAATTTCGGTATTATATTATATTCTAGTCGTTGGTAAAACTTCAATATAAGTTGCCTGGCCTTAACTGACCTAATCTCTTAGGAGCTGAAACTAGGAGCTAGCTTCAGTCTCATATCTTTTACATTCAAAATGCATGGTAATGCATTATTTTAATTGATTTTACTGCGCACGTACACATTTGTAAGGGTCGTCCGTAAGGCAAAAACGTTATTGCCCATAAATCACAATTAATTTGGGATAATTTCAAATAAAAGTCTTATTTATTCGTATTTTAAAATATTGCGGTAACGATATATCAATATTTATATATTTGAACTTTATTTTAAAATTTGGCTACTCTTTGAAAAATAACCCTGTATATTATGTATGCTTGTACTTTATCTGAGACTTCCTATTGCTACGAGTTCTATTAGTTCGTAACTAGTCACAGCTTCAAACGAGACTCTGATTAAGTTCCGTGGATAATATGCAAACTAAATATGGAATATGTGTATGTACTTTAACACCGAACTTAAAATTTCGCGAAAACTGTATCGGGACTTCTTTAAGTAAGCTTCTTCATGAACCGCAGTTTAATTCTGAGACTATCAACTAAACGTGATTTGCAATAAGGTCAAATCTGTTTCTTTTGTTCAATGAAAACAAAAACACTACTGATTTTTTTCCAAGGAGATTCTTCAGTTTTGAAAAGGATATGAAATGAAATAAAAAAAAACTGTTTTATTTTTCATAGTAAATAATTAAAATTTCGCTAGTCAAACGTTAACATATTCTTAATCAACTTTCAAAATGAGGTTTCTCGATCCGGAAAAAAAGTATGAAAGAAACTGTGAGGGTATCGTCTTTTTAGATTTTTTTGAAAAGTTGGTAATATGTTAATCAAAATTGAAAAGAAACAGAACAAAAAATGTGAAGTACTATGCGAAAGGTATGTGTTGTTGTGTTGTACATACGTGGCAGCTATCAACCTCCTCGACCATTTTAAGGGGTTTTTAAAATAGTACTTTCTTATTAGGCATACACATATGTTATAGTATTTAATGTAACCTGATATTTAAGAAAATAAGTATTAAAGAAATATAATATATAAAATATTTAAGAAATAATCCCATCGGAACGGATCTAAACTGCTATTTATATAAGGCCTAATAATATTAAAAAAAATTTTGAAACAGGGATATATGCACCAACTGTTTCTCCCATTGGCAACCCCAAAATAAGTAAAAGCGTGAAATTCACAAAACGTGGGACGTTTATCTAATGGTGAACAATTTCAGATTGACGGAGCTACTGGAGAATCTGAAACATTTCGATCCGCTTTGGAGAGATCAGTCCGGTGTGCAACTGCCTTTCGAAACATAGGATTAAAACTGAATGATGTCATAATTATTATGGCTCCCCTTAACATTAATCTGACTATTCCCATGTATGCTGCTTTCTACTTAGGGATAGGTGTAGCTAGTGTGGACCATTTGCTTGGTGTTAGTAAGTATAATTTGCATACTTAAGTGTTTTAGTTGTATTACGGTTTCCCTCGGCTAAAACTAGGTCTGGTAGTCGGATTTGTGACAAAATAGCTATTACTTTTGTTAACTTTAGTTAAACCAGGATCGTTATTTCTTCTGGAATTACGAGTACCGTGAATTAATCGAATAAACCTAAATTTAACCAACCACACGCGGGAGATATAAAAACCATCATAATTTAAATTAAAGGTTATTCAAAATTAGACTCAGATAAAACATTTTTGTTTGTTTTCTTTAGAGGAATTAAAAGATACAATCCAAATTTGTTTGCCAAAAATGATATTTTGCCAAAGTGAAAAAGTGGCTGCCGTCGGGGAAGCCTTGAAACATCTAAAATTGGACGTAACAATCGTTACATATGACGAAGGGGACATTCATTTCAGTTTTTCTGAGTTCCTGCAAAAATATGGGGACGATACACCAGTGGATGATTTCCAGTATGTATTTATAATTATTTAACAATATTTTAGGTAATTTCTTAAGCAATTTGACATACAAAAATCATTTATTCATTATAGCCTATTTAAGTACACTGCTAGACATGCATCGCCAAAGATGTCACACAAGGGGGTTATTTGCAATATTTGCCACGCTTGGTAGGCAGGTTGACAACCGCAGTTGTTTGTTATATATGAAGGTGCTGAAGTCCATTTCAGGCAACGCACCAGGTGTTTCCTTCTGTTGCCTCTTACGGCACCCACAGAACGATATGGAGCGGTATTGTAGTATGTAGATATTCTCACACTGCCACTACACTGTAAGGAATCATTAGTATGAGCAATATATATTTGATAATGAAGTTTTTAATTTTAACGCGTTTATTAATAATTATATTATACATACCTTCATTAAATTTAGAGTCATTATATTTAACGTCAAAAAAGTATTTCTCTGTTTTACTCAACAAACGAATCTATTTCTGTACCTAATAACTTTTAAAATAGCTTTAATTAAACCACTTGAAAATTGGTATTTCATGCATACAAGTTATTGGCAATCAATATTGATTTGGCATAGCGCTTTCGACGTTTTTAACATCTTATCTCCACTTTCAGTTGTTATAGTTTATAACTAAATGCGCAAGGTAATGATTATATGTAGTAGGTAATGATTGTATGGGATTAGATATAAGGAAAGAAATAAATAATAATTATTTCAGGCCTGCCAACATTGATCCAGAAGAGGCAATTAGCGTACTATTATCAACGAGTGGCACCACTGGAATGCCGAAATATGCAGCCCTTACCCACAAAAACCTAGTGATTGCGTCGCCTTACCCTTGGTAAATTTAAAACCTTTGATAGTTTGCTGTTTTAAATATTATTACTAAGAACATACATACAATACAATACAATTGCAATGTGTGTGTCGCCAAGGCTAGAGTGATAGGCTTTTGTTACGCTAAGAAAATGCGATTAACCATTTAAGGCTTCATCACCTCCAACAAGCACTGGCTTATATCTCTCTCTCGCTTACAGCTCTCTGAGGCAGCACTTACGAGCTACCACACTTGACTGGCGGATTGACACTACGGCCTATATCTTGATTTTTTCGTTTTGTTACCTGTCACGACACCAACGAGAGGATATGGTATAGTGAATATTCTTACGCTGTCACTACACGCATCTGCTATCTTCGATTAAGGATTTGTGAAAAAACGTAAATTCTTAGTTGAAGGTATTAGATGTAGATTTCTCTGGGCGATATCATCTGTTTACCATCTATTACAGAATGGAATGCCTCGTTTTTAGCAAAAGGGGTCTCCATTTCTCCACACTCACCATACGAAACACAGCAACATTGAGCTGCTATTTTACGCTGGTGTTCTCTGCGAGCGTATTCCTTTCCCGATCGAGCCGACCTATTCGTGCTACAACCATATTATAGCAGCAGATGGCATTATGTGCTCACTTGCTATCTATCCTGTGGCGCTACAGCCCTTTGTAGGCCCTGGCCTATTCCACAATATTCCTCCACTTGTCGCGATCCTTCGACTCCCTGCGCCATTTGGTGTATTTACTCATTCTTCTCAGATCCTCTTCCACATTTTCTATCTAACGCTTTTTTGCCTGTCTTTTGGTCCTTTTTGCTAGAGAGTCCACTTTGTTATGATTTTTACGTCCCTAGAATCCGGCATTCGTTCCAGGTGGCCCGCCCATCTCAGCCACTGTGACATACAGAACCTGACGATGGTCTCACATCCTATAAGAGCATCGAGCTCGTGATTCATGCGCTCGTGCCATCAGATTCTCGGACTGGTCCAAATATGTTTCTGAGCACTTTCCTTTCAAATATCGCCAGTCTCACTTCGTCCCTCTGTGTATGTGTCCAGCTTTCGCATGCATAAGTCACAACAGGTCTTGTGATCGTCCGGTAGACGGTAAGTTTGGATTTTCTGCTCAGTATTTTCGAGTTAAGTAGCTTTTTACATGAATAAAGCATTTGTTACCTGCGACTATTCTTGCTCTGATCTCAGTTTCAGTGCTGTTTTGGGAAGTTTATGTAGACCCTAAGTATTTAAAAGTTTCAATCCCTTCGAAAATGTTGCTCATCATGGAAATGTTTTGTAGCGGCTCGTGCTTCCGAATTGTAGCAAGATATTTTGTTTTTTTCGGTATTGATTTTGAGGCCGAAATATTCCGCATTCTTACTTTACTGAGGTGGATGCAGTGATCCACCGTTCTCATTTTAGATCTACTGGAAATTACAATGTCGTCTGCATAGGCAGCAATCTGCGATGTATTATAGTCCTGCCAGCCGGCGCCCGCGCGATCCACAGTTTTATTCTAAACTGCTGGTCTAATAGTACACATACACAGAGGATTTTGCTTATTAAATGTTTAATTAGTAAAACGGTATACTTGTGGCGGTGCCTCACTCTCGAGCCTCGGAAAGCACGTAAAGCCGTTGATCCTGTGCATGATCTCTCTCCGGCCGTGTTGGTTTAGCGTCCCATCGGATTATGACAGTGAGGGAATAGAGAGTGCACCCGTGCTTACGAATACACTTGGCCACTATAATTCTGTCCTGCACCGATGACTAGTCTCCGTTGAGAGTGGCCGCCGTGATCGAAATTCGGTCTTGAGGATATTGTTATACTTATTGAATTACCACAATATCCTTTCTGTCTGCTTGTGTATGCGATAAACGTTACTCTCTGAGATCTCATGTAGATGATTGATATTCGATACATTTATAAAATTAAATTAAAAACCTGCGCTCTGTTCCCAATAATGAATATTTGTGAAATGTTTTATTTCTATTAAAAATCTTTAAAGAACCATTACAAAAGTGTATTCATTGTTTTTTATTTAATTTTAATTAATACCTTTCAAAACAAATGCTTCATAAGCGCTGCCCCGCCATGTCCCACTGAAAAAGAACGTGGAAAAATTAATCAATACTAGATTATATGGTTTAGACTGAAATACAAAAAATCCGATTTGCGTTGCTTGTTATGTATTATTTATTAAATTTTCCGTAAACAAAGAAAATGACTACCAGTATTATTATCATACACATATGAAAAAATGTTTTAAAACATTTGAAAAGTACTTAAAAAAAATTTAACATTAAGAAACAGCCATAAAACCGAAAATCAAAGAATATTGTAAAAAATAAGGACTAATCTCCAAAACTGCTCAGCCAACTTTAACTACAATATTTAATACAAGTGTTGAATCTAGTGCGTTTCCTGATTTAATGAAATATAGTAAATTCTTATTTAGTAAAATATACTAAGTGAATTGCAT